>BPLR01021602.1:0-24282 GCA_021605095.1 Caerostris extrusa | reverse complement strand
AGTTACGTATTGCCGTACCATTAATCCAATTAAAATAATTAAAAACTCAATTAAATATAAATTTTGAATACACTGCAAAACGTAAAAGCAAAAATTATTACCCACATGACATTTATACCCTAAATGAATAATTTTTTTATGGTAATATTTTGAAATGGCATACACATTCCATCTGCAAAACGAAATTTCTATGATGGCGTCCCTTTTTTAATCCAAAAAGTCATCTTGTACTCGCACGCACAAAAACTTAATTTCACAACGCCTTTGACCATCTATTAATAACAACAATGAAAATCACGATTATAAATTGCAGCAATTTTAAATGGTAACCTCTCTTTGTTCGGTTGCTTCCTGCATTGCCGATTCCTTTTATGGACAAATTGTCGCTCTCATTCATGATCTGTCAAGCAAACACCGAGCATTGGCTACACGCGCGAGCACATTTGCATCCCATCCAAGCCGAAAGGCTCTCAAAAACCAACGCCAGAAAGGAAAGGCACATTTCTAAATGAAACAATTCTATTGCAATTCGACGATGTCCAAGCTGTTATTATATCTGCACATCTCAGCTGTCAACAACCTCTTTTCCTTATGCCGTAGAATCTCAATGTCCACGTGGCTTGCAGCTATACGCATGGAAGCCATGTATTGCAATTGAGAGTCAGTTTGGCTTTATCGACACCATTTTTACAGACAGTAAGTTCTTTTTGTTTGCTCTCAAAAACATCAACAGGATAGTTTTCCTGATACAAGTAATAATCCATTTTAAAAGATAGTTGGCTACAGCTCTTACATGGCAACGATTGAAATGTTCCATCAGATACAGGTTATTATTTATAACCCCATTTTTCGCAACTGTTGCTTTATACAATAAAAAATCAACATGCTTCGATTTAACAAATGTTAAATTGTACCTGTACTATTATTTTTTAATTTTAGAATTTCTGAAAAATTTTATATTTCGATAAAAATGCAAAGCACAAAATGTACAGCATTGTAAACTCCAGGTTCTTTAATGTGAAATTTTATTTCACTGTAAAATTCATAACAAGGTAAAGCATTACTTACCATAAAAATCTTTACAGAGGAGAATTACTACCCTGCTGACAATGCTCTGAAATAAGAGCATAATTTAGTGTAACCAATCCTGCATCACTCACATGACATTACTAATTTAGTGTAAATGCATCTCTTAAATCTTTCAGTATAACATAATTTAGTGTAAAAACCATTCTACATTTCACATATATGCATAATTTAGTGTAAAATTATTCTTTAATCATAAACATGAATTTAGTGAAAAATCATCTCTACTTTGAAAAATAAACTCTCAAAATGATTTGCAAGTAAGTTATTAAAATCTGAACTAAAACACTATTTAGTTATCTCATGAACGTAGTACCAAATGATTTTCTGCAGTAACTTTCTTTTAATCATTATTTTTTGAATCATAGACGATATTTTTATTAATTTATTTTTAAAAATTTCTGCTAGCCTTTGTGAAGCTTTTAGTTTTGAGTACTATAGTAACTTATAAAAGATTATTTCTTCTATTATAAATGCATTATTTAGCAATCATTATTATATCGTGATTATTTTAAACAAATTATTATTACAAGTGATTATTAATTGAATTATGTATACCATCATTTTAACAATTTATTATTTATAATGCGATTATCTAACAAATTATTATTATAATGTAATTATTTAACAATTATTATTTATAATCGTGATTATTTAACAATTATTAGCTTGGCAACGCGATTATTTAACAATTATTTATTATGAACGTAATTATTTCAAACAATTATTAATATAATGCATTTATTTCTAAACAATTATTATTATAATGTGATTATTTAACAATTATTATTATAAATGTGATTATTTAACAATTATTATTAGCAATGCGATTATTTCTTTAACAATTATTATTATAATTTATTAAACAATATAACGTGATTATTTAACAATTATTATTATAACGCGATTATTTAATTAAATTTATTATTATAATGTAGATTTATTTTAAACAATTATTATTGGATAAATTTGATTATTTAACGATGTGGTTTACAATGTGATTATTTAAACAATTTTTATGATAATGTGAGTGTTACTGTTCTCATACTTAAAAGAAACTCTATTCTGTCTGATAAATTCCATTGACCTATGAAAAAGGTGTCATTTTAAACAAAATTATAAATATATTTATAGAGTTGTTCCTTTTTAATTAGAAAAGAAGAAACTCTATTCTGTCTAATAAATTCATTAACCCAAAAAAAGTTTATTTTAATCATATTAAATCAATTTGTTTAAATGGAAATAATTATTCAAAACTTAAAAATTAACAATGGAGCAATATATAATAAAAAGGTATTAGCTTTTAATTTTTCGTACAGATCATATTAAAATAATTAAAATTGATCATGCTGAAAACCATTATTTAAACTAATACTCCAAAACCACAGATGCTCATAAATTTAAAAGCAAGCAGAGAATTTTGGTTAGTTGACGCATCTGTCGGCTGATGTAGCTGGGAGCTCCATCTCCGATATGGCAGGCAATACAGCTGGATCAAATGAAAATTGCCCGCGAATATAAGAGCGCAAATATAATAAAATTAATTTACAATCATAAATAAATAACAGAAAGAAAAATAGAGCTAAAAAATTAAATTAAAAATTTTGCTCGGATCGTTTGGAAATCAGAATTGGCGACGCAACAGTCAATCTCCTGGATTGTGTTTATCATGACTGATTACTAAGCGTGTCATTGAATAGAGAAGCAAGTTTAAGAAAATCTTTTATAGAAGGAATTCTGTTAATAGCTTTTATAGATACTCCTTCAGACCAGTGCAAGCGAACCATTTTTAGCAGAGGTAATTTTGGCGGATAGTGGTTGTTTTGTAAAGTTTCAAGCGGTTTTTAAGCCAGATTTAACTGCATAGAAACCAAACCGAGCAAGCGTACGTGTGGTGAATTGGGCGTAGCATAGCAGCAGAGGAAAGCAATGAAATTCTTTTGTTATGCCTGGCCTATGGTTACTGTGAAATGCACCGCGTTTCCATGCCAAAATGCTGGATCCAGAAATAACTCGCATCATTCAGTGATCGATTTTATTTTACAGGATAATATTGTTGATCATAATCACAGCTTTTTTGACATTTGTCTCACAGAGAAATTTAAAATAAAAAGAATCATATTGTAATAAATGAAATAAGAGAAATGAATACTAAGAAAATGCACAATCTAAATGACCAATCTACGCCAAGAGAGAATGCTTGCTCGATATTACATACAATACTCAAAAAGGAGATATCTGGATATTAAATGCAACAAATCGAGAATTAGCTTCTCCTTTGTATTTGTGGCCATGGCTCGACAGAACAAACAGTGGGAAAATTTCTTTCTATAAAAGTGGAATAAAAGTTATTGGTAATAAAAGATTACTGGTAAAAACACAAAGTAATATCCATGCAAAATTATTTCGGAAAATGTACCGGTAGAGTAAAAAACGCATTTACATGCACATTTATAATGTAATGCACTGCGAACTTGAAGCTTTGTTTCGTTTGCTTGTATGCGAAATCTATTCTCAATGCAAATTAAGCCTCTATTTTTAGTAATAAATAAATGCAAAGATATTTAATATTCTAAGCATAAAACATGAAACACAAATGAATTTTCCAAGGTATCTAGTATTTCTTGAAAACCTTTTGTATTTTAATGGATTTCTAAATCTTGGCTTTGTATGCTAGTGAATCCTCTTGATTACAATTGTCGTATCATCTCTACCAATAAAGTAAGTTTCTCACTCAAGAAAATGCTAAAAATTTTACCAAAGTTTATTAAAAAAATGGATATGAGAAAACTTCTATAAAGAACTACATTTTGAAGTAACTGTATAGAAAACTTTTTGTATTTAATAGTTTCTAATCTCTTGGCTTGTAAACTAATGAATCTTTTTGATCACAATTATAGTTACTCATCTGTAACAATAGATAAGTTTATGACTAAGAAAATATTAAGAAATTATCAAGCTTATTCAAAATGGATGAAAAATTTTATATATAAATTTCAAACTCATTCGCAGGAAAATTTTAGCATTTCAATAAGTTTCCAACTCTTGCCTTAGCAACTAATCCTAGTGAATCTTTTTGATTACAATTCAGTCAAATTTATCTATAACAATAGGTAAGTTTATCACATACAAAACTGTCATGAAAAATTATAAAAGTTTATTAAAAAATGCATGAAAAATTTAAAAATAAATTGTGCCAGTATCTAGGAAGCTTTTAACAATTAAAAGTTTCTCAACCAGACTTTCGTAAGCTATTGAGCCTTTTTGATTATAAATTATAATTCATTTTATTTGTAACAATGCGCAAGCTTATCACTTACAAAACGCCAAAATTATCAAATTTATAAGTAAAAATGGATGAAAAATTTAAAAAAATAAATTCTCTCTAAAATCACCTTTAGATCTAAAAAAATATATAAAAACTGTATGTACATATAAAATATAATATTGTGCATTCGCTTTATTTTTAATACACTATAAGTTTTCAAAGTTCAATTAATTGAAGCCCAGCTGGCATTAAGTAAAGAGCAAACAAAAGACAACCTTTCCAAGCACTAAAGCAAGAAACACATTTCTTTTCTTGTGTGTTTATATAACGTATTTTATCTATCAACTGATCCATTTGGTGCCGGGAAAACACTCGATATCTGATCACTGCCAACATATTTTCATAGCTGGGTAAAAAAAGAATGAAAAAGCTTCTTGATTTTGATCTCGTAATTTTATGTTCCGCAAATAACTTCCTGCTCCATTTGTGGTGAAATTATTCGGAACAAATTTTCGGTGAATCATCATTTTCATCATTTTTTTCTTCCTTTATGTCATTTCTTTTTAAAATCCTTATGAAACATAATTTTTAAATCTTAAATATGTATTATTTTACAAAAATTTGTTTGTTTATTTAAATTTTTAACAGATTTATAAATTTTTATTTGGACCATCATATACAGCATAAGCACTTATATACCTTTCTATATATATAAACCATGAAAACATTATGCCAACGCTACTCAATATATAATTATAAACTAAGTATAGTACAACGAAGACCGCCTAAAATTAATCCAAAATTTATGCTTATAATTTCATAAATTTGTAATAGTTAAATTTCATTTTGCAATATAATAATGCATCGTAGCATATGAGTAAAATGAAAATCTGCTCAATCAGTGCATTTTTAGCTTTAGCCTTTGGTAATTAATTATATGGATTAGAGGTTATTTCACTCTAGCTTTGCGGTAATGTCAAAGTACCGAACTAAGAAAGCCGAAGATAGGATAGTCAGTAATATTTTTAGATGAATTCCTGCTGAAATTCTTATTTCTTGCCAAAACCTATAAATAATATGTTTAAGTTATACCATAACGAAGACTGTTAAAAAATAATAAAGCAATATTTATATATATGTAATTTCATTTAATATAAAATAGCGGGCCATTTTCATTTTGCATTATATTAAACATCGCAAGTAAAATGATAAAAATTGAAAATCCCACTAATCAGGCATTTTCAGAAAAGCTTTGGTAATTAATTACATGGATAAAGTGGTTACCTTCACTTTAGTAGCTTTGGCACGAAACAAAGCAACCGAACTAAGAAAGCCGAGATAGCGTTGAAGCCAGTACAGAACCAATAATTTTAAAAAGATGAAAAATTCTTGCAGAATTTTATTTTGCCAAAACTTAATCCTCCACCGAAAATACAAAACACTAATTTCCCCAAATTGCCAATTGCAAAACCGTACCTGTCTATTAACGCGTCAGCTGGCTTTATAAGCAAAGTTTTGATCGCCACGAAATCACCATCTAAACACTAATGATTTTTTCTTATATAAATTCCTCGTTCAACCACGTAGATACTGCTCAAAGACTTCAAAAGAAGTTTTATTTTTGCCCTTTAATCCTTTTCTCTCAGTCGGTTGCTTTTCAGCACCTTAAGAGGTGGTATATGCCGCGCGCACTATATTTCAATTTGTCAAAGTGACAGTTAACCACTTTCTCTCTGTTTAAAAGAAAAAAAATCCAGTTTTTTCAAGCCTATTCCTCCAGGTGTCGCGTTAGCGTCAACCAGGAAACTTTTCACAATGTGACGTCATTGGACGGCGAAACAAGAATGGCCATGATGATTAACGACCTTTTAGCCTCAGGAAAGTTCAAACAAGACGGATGCTGGATGTTGGCATGCGTTTGGATAAACATCATTCCTCGGCGTCTTCTTTGTGGTTTCGCGTCCACCAGGTGATAGAAGACGCATACTCTCTTTAGAAACATACAGACGTGAAAAACAAATTTATCTTTTAAGATTTGGATTGGGAAACTTGTATTTAAAAAGAAAAGGTTATGAAATGTTAAATAAAGTAATGTAACATGAAAAAAGTAAAAACTAGGTAATACACTTGTAAAAATTGTTTTTCAAATTTTAGTTGGTATTGGGGGTTTCAATAACAGAAGTCGTACTGAAATAGATTTAAAAAAAATAAATAAATAAAAAATGAGAATCATATTTAATTGTTAAAAGGAAAAATATCTTAATTTAATTTAATTAATTTTAGATTTAGTATCTTAAATGTAATTTAAAATTAATTTTGTTTTTTATGGAATTAAAAAAAAAAAAAAAAAAGTTGTAAAATTACTTCCCCTCAGCATTAGCAGATATTATTAGTAAAATTAAAAATTGCTTAAAGCTGCTGTTTTATTATTTTATTCAAGTCCATATTTAAAAAAAGGAAAAATATCTTTAAAATTAATTTGCAATTTTAATTTTTGACGGAATTTAAAAAAAAAGAACTTGTAAAATTACTTCCTCAACATTAGAAGATATTATTCAGCAAAACTGCTGATTAAAACTGCTTAAACCTGCTGCTTTATTATCTTATTCAAGTCCATATTTAATTAATTTTAAAAGGAAAAATATGTATCGTAAAATTAATTTGGCATTTTTTACGGAATTAAAAAAATGTAATTTGCAAATTTATTTCCTCTGCATTAGCAGATATTATTCAGCAGAACTGCTGTTTGCTTAAAACTGCTGTTTTATTTTTTATTTATAGAAAAGTTTCATAATAATGCTCATTAGAAGTCACAAAAATGTAATAAATTTCATTCTAAAAAATTTAAATAGACAAGCTTTTAATTTATTGATATTTTTAATTCTTTTAATACTATTTATTAATAAGTGCCAATAATTTTGCCATATTTTTCAGAAAGTTAATGTTAAAATATCCCTGTAAAGTTGTTTTTGGCATTGTAAATGTTTTTAGAATACTTTTTTTTATTTTAATTAAAATTTTTTTGAACATCCTAATAATAGAAGAAGTATCAAAACAGCAAATTTTTTAAAAAACACACAATTTAATTAGAAATTTTTTAAATTAGAAAACAATTAAATTTTAAAAAATTTTTAAACATTTTATTTAGAAAAGTTTTATTCAAAAATTGGATATATAAAATATTTTTAGTGTTACTTTGCAGAATATTAAGCAATATTAATAATAAAATCTCCGTAAAATTAATTTATATTTTTTAAGAATTTACAGATATTATGCAATATTATGCAACCTGCCTTTTAGGATGTTAAACGTAATGCATTCTGTTTGAATATTTAGTTTAAAATAAATTTTATAATTAAAAGTTTAGATTCAAAAAATGAATTAAAATGAGGAAACGACTTAATCTACAAATGACCAAACGATGAGAAAAGACAATTTACAAATGAGCAAACGATGAGGAAAAGATTCAATCTACAAATGAGCAAACGATGAGAAAAAAGACAATTTTACAAATGAGCAAACGATGAGGAAAAGACTTAATTTACAAATGAGCAAACGATGAGAAAGACAATTTACAAATGAGTAAACGATGAGGAAAAGACTCACTCTACAAATGAGCAAACGATGAGGAAAAGACTTAATTTACAAATGAGCAAACGATGAGAAAAAGACAATTTACAAATGTGTAAAACGATGAGGAAAAAGACTTAATTTACAAATGAGCAAACGATGAGGAAAAGACAATTTACAAATGAGTAAACGATGAGAAAAAGGCAATTTACAAATGAGCAAACGATGAAGAAACGACTATTCTAAGCTAAAATTTATTTGCGAGAATTTTGATTAAAATGAAGAAAATATTTATCATTTCTTTTATCATTGTGTAGATAACATTGTGTTATGCTTTAATAAGTGAAAAGAAGCAATTTTTCTTTATATAATCATTTTAGATTCATAAAAAAATTAATTGTTCGGCAAAATTTAATTAAATTTTTATTATTATTTTTTTCTAATTTAATAATTTACGCTGTTTATGTGTCAGTAGAACTGTGAACTTCCTTTTTTACAATTATTTGAAGCAAAAAACTATCAATTACTTTTATGAAATGCATGTTATTATTCATTTTAAAAATGTTTTGTAATAAATTCATAGAAAATTGAGCTGTTGAATATTAAGATAAAAATTTTATTTAATATTATTTTTACTAATTTCCTTTCTAATATTACTTTTAATTTATTTTATTCAATTTTATTCATTGCTTATTTTATCACATTTAAAAATTTTTTGGAAAAATCTGAGCTTAAAAAATAAAATAAAAAATGAAAAGAAAAGGAAAAATGGTAATTTTGATTTTGAATTTTCTTTTGTATAAAAAATCATTACAAAATGCTAGCATTATTTTAGAAACATTTAATACTTGTTCAACAAAGCTTAAATATTTACATCACATTCTCCAAATACCTTACTTTTTTTTTTTTTTTTTTGTCTTATTTAGAAGTATGATAGTATTATCCAATTTACATGCATCTAACTTATATCAAATAGTAAATTGTAGAGATAATATTATATTTTTACATAAAATTTGAATTTTAAATGAAAAATTTAACAGAGGATGTAGCTTTAGATGTAAGCCCTAATCTATTATTATTTGCACTACAACTTTTAAATAAACTAACTATCATATTTTAAATGAGATCAAATTTATAAAAAAAATTAATGAGGCATGATCAGAAAACGAGACTCAGTTGGCGAGAAACACTTTTTAAATGCTCAAAAAGTCAGATTTTTGGTTGTTGGGGAGTTAGTAAACCTATTCCATCGTATAAGTAAATGTTGGGCAAAGTGCAAAATCTTGTCCCGCGCCTGTAAAGGGGGCGATATATTTTAGTCACCGCTGTGGTGTCAGTCGTTTGGGTGTCACTTTTCCCCGACAGGAGTTAAAGACAGACAAATGATCTTTTTTAAGGAAGAATAATAGCTCAGAGTTTTCTTTTCACGCCTTCTTCTTACTTTGTAATTTTCATTCCCTGATTTAAAGCCAAGTATTATTTGGATGAATATTGGTGATGTCTAAATAGTATCCCGATGATAGATGAAGATAACACACTATAATGTTTAAGACAAAACTCTTACGCAAGCTCCAAATAACGGTGACATTTTAAGAAAAAACGAAAATTTATTGACATGAAAAGCCAACCTTAATTTTCATTTGCTGATTTAGAATAATGAGTATTGTGATGTATGAATATACAAGACAAACGAGACAAACTTCTAATGCAAGAATCGAACCTTAATGACATTTTAAAGGAAAACAATATTCATGAACAAGCATAGACATACTTAGTTTTAGCTGATTTTGAACAATGAGTACTGTGATGTATGAATATAGAATATTCTCGAGACAAACTTCTAATATAAGAATCGAACATAAATGACATTGTAAAAGGAACACAAAATTCTTTAACAAAAGCAAAGCCTTTCCTTCCTTTCATTATTGCATATAAAAAGTCATTCTTAATTTAGCTGATTTTGAACAATTAGTACTGGGATGTATGAATATACACTCATGTCCATAAATTAAGGATAATGAAGTTTAGGCAAAGAAAGAGACAAGAACCAAAACAAATTTGACTTATTTTAAAGTCTATTTATTAAACAAGAGGTAAAGAGCAAAAAAGATGCTATATGTTTGACATAATTAATAAAATTGCGATTTTTACTCCTTGGAGCAAATTTCAAAAAAGAACCTATTTACAAAAAACAGTGTAACATGGTTAGTATGATGGTTAATATGGGTATGTCTCCCGGACGATGCAATACAGGCCTTACAACGCCTAGGCATGCTGAGTATCAAATTATCAATCTGATCTTGGGGGAATATTACACCACTCATCAAGCAATGCCCTCAGAAGTTCCGGTTGGCAGGTGGGAGGGTTGACGGGCTGCAATTCGTCGGCCAAGCATATCCCACACATGCCCTATTGGTTCAAGTCCGGTGAGTATGTTGGCCAATCCATACGGGTGATATCCTCCAATTGAAGGCATTCGTCTACAATGTTTGCACGGTGAGGACGGGCGTTGTCATCCATAAACAGAAATTCAGCACCCATGGCGCCCCGAAACAAACGTACATGTTGTTCCAGAATGACATCCCGATAGATGTGGCCTGTCATCGTTACACTCTGAACATGCAGGTCAGTTCTGGAACCAAGAATAATTCCTCCCCAAACGAGCCATCCTGCACCACCGTAACGGTGTCGTTCAATGGTGTTCTCTTGGTGGTAACAGGTACCTGGCGCTCTCCATATGAAAGTCCGGCGAGAATCAGACTGCAAACTAAACCTGGACTCGTCGGAAAAACATCACACAAGACCACTGTTGCGGTGTCCACAATGCATGCTCTCTACTCTAGGTTAATCGCAGGAGACAGTGGGTTGCGGTAAAGTGGAACACATCTGACGAGGCCTACGAGCATATAGACCAATGTGCCCTAAGCGTCTGTACACGGTCTGCCTTGAAACTGTCGTACCGGTAGCTGAAGAGAGCTGACGAGACAGGTCTGATGCTGTGCTCCGTCTGTTTCTTTTGGCAGTAACTGCTAAATACCGGTCCTCATTCGGCGTTGTAACTCGGGCGACCTGTAACATCTACTCACACATTACCATCATCTTGGAACCGTTGCCAAAGCCTGGAGATGACACTCTGGGCGATTCAAGTTCCTCGGATACTTCCAGCTGGGTACGTCCACATTCCAGTCGTCCGATAATTCTACCACGTAAAAATCTTCCAAATGCTTCCCTTTGTGCCATAACTATGCGGTTATTGCACTGAAAGGCTTTTAAAGCGCTTGTGAACAATTTTACTTCTTTGCCACTATTCCTTATATACCCCCTCCTTACACTCGTCATTGTGACGTACTATCCACGCCATCTGGTGGTTTCCTGTAATTTGCATATTCTTCTTCAAGATTAGTGTAAGAATCGGACATTAATGACATTGTAAAAAGGAACAAAATTCATTGACAATCAAAGCCATTCTTTTACTTTCATTATTGACATACAAAGCCATTCTTAATTTCCTTTAACTGATTTTGAACAATGAGTACTGTAATGTATGAATATAGAATATTCTCGAGACAAACTTCTAATGTAAGAATCGAACATTAATGACATTGTAAAGGAGCACAAACTTCATTGACAAGCAAAGCCATTCCTTTTTCATTATTGACACACAAAGCCATTCTTAATTTTCATTAGCTGATTTTCCAACAATGAGTACTGTGACGTAAGAACCTATAATATACTCAAGAACATAGAATATCTCACTATCTAATGTAATGTTTTATCTAATGTAAGAAACGAACATTAATGGAATTTTAAAGAACTCAAAATTCACTGACAAGCAAAGCTATTCCTTCCCCTTTCATTATTGACAAAGGTAAAAAAATAAATAAATAAATAAATAAACTTAAATATATATAATATCTTGATACCAAAATGTTCCTGGTTATAATAATTAGTTCGTTATTAATAATTAATCTTTTTCCTTGACTAAGAGATTTCCAAAAGCGTCGTATTAGAAAATTTTATTTGTTCGTGTTTACATGAGTAGTGCTACTATAATTAGTTAAGGTAACTGAATTAAATTAATATATTTAGTATTATAAACTTTGTTTTTATGAAATTTCCTTAAAATATTTTTTTAATAAATTTGTAATGTTTTTTATACATGCAATTTAATTATAATATTCATATCTAATTAATTATACATATCTAATTGATTATAATAAGTGCATTTAATTATATTATAATTTGGAATTGCTGTTATTATATATTATATTATAATATATATCACAGCTGTTATTATTATATACTATTATTGTGTCCAATAAGTAAGACCAATTTTCCATTTAAAATTCCGGAGCTTATGGAATTTCAATTTTTTTTTTTTTTCCTTCCTTTTTTTAGATTGCTGGCACAGTTTTTTGAATCTGTGTGAAATGACGTCAAAATATTCATTAGTGTTTGAGTTATGCTTGACTTTGTGAGACGCTAAAAAACTGATTCCAAGAGATTTTTGAAATGTCTGAATTAATTGAGCAAAGAACTTGCATTAAATTTTGTTTACGGAAACGTATAGAATGTTGCAGAAGGAATTCAGGTGAGAATTCTATATAGGAAAGAAATATTTACAAATGGTATAAACAGTTCAAAGAAAGCAGAGAACGCGTTGCAGACGGAGAGCCCTCCCTGGTCGACCATCCACCTCAACCGACGAAAGCTCACCTCCAAAAAATTAAAGATTTGGTGCTTGCAAACCTTTGGTGATTTACAATTAGAGACCTTGCTGATGATGTTAGAATTTCAAAAGGATCGGTAAATTCCATTTTGGGCATCAACACGTCAAATCTCAATTTTTACAGAAAAAACACTGAATGCGCGGAGATTCAACGTGAATCGCTGCGAGCTTTGAAGGCCATCCCTGCCGATGACTTTTAGCATGCATTGAAGATTGGAAAAAGTTGGCACATAAGTGCATTCATTGTGCCGGAGGGGATTACTTTAAAGGCGATGAAATAAATTTGGAAGAATAAATAAAGAGTTTTTGAAAAAAATAATTGGTCTTACTTTTTTGGGTACAATAGTATTGCTGCTATTATTATATATTATTATTCATTTTTAAATAAATGATTTAATTTATTTTTAACAAATGTTTACAAAGTTGCACTAAATTGATGTGAATAAAACAATCGAATTTTCTATTATTTTTTTACTGCCGTTACTTTTTAATTAAACCATATTCTGATTTAGCCTTTGCCTCTTTCACTTTTAAAAGAAACTTTTCCAAAACAAAAACAAATGATTCAAAAGTAAAAAAATACCTGTCCGTATACTTTCATAACTTTATGGAAATTAAAATAATTAAAGGAATTCTCCTCAATTGATGAATTAAACTTTGCAATGGAAAACCTTTTCATATATTTTTTTTAAGTTCATTCTTCCCCTTTACTTCACTTCACTTTATTTCCTTCGTCTTTCAAAGGCCCGAACATAAACATAAATCACCAGACCATTAAGACAGATAAAAATACGGATATAATGAGGGTCTGTAAACGAGCAGTCGCCATAACTATGTAATATATTGACAATAAAGTTTTTTTATTTTCAGACGCCTTCAATTAATTATGAATAATGAACATTTCTAAGAATACTGCCATAAAACATTTACTACACACGTTTCAGAACAGTCATGTTTTTCATCTAAATCTATAATCATTAACAATAAATCAAGGCTCTTTTCTCCTTAACTTGTTTTGTTTGTTGCCATTTCACTTCATTTGGAACACATAATAAATATTCAATAAACGCATTCGGTTTTCTGTGAAGGGGGGAAAAAAAAAATGAAAGATTTTTCCCTCTTCGTGAGAATAAACGGGGAAAAAAAAATCGTCTCTAATTCTCAGAAAAACGTAATTTGAGTAATTAATTAGAAAGGTTCTTTTCTAAATCAAGTTATAAAACACAATTTGGTTGGAGAGAGAGTTATTAAAATATGGCCCAAAAGAGCTTGTGCCGGGAAAGAAAAAATGGAGAAAAAGAAAAGTTCGAAAAATAACCAGATAACTCATTTTCCTCGCCCGTTTTACGTAAATGAGTTTGCTGAAAGAACCATTTCTGTTTCTGTACAGTAAACCTGTACAGCAAATAGCAAAAAAACGTGTTAGGGTTTTTTAATTTATGTGAAAAAGAATTTGTTCGATTTCGTGTTTTTTCCCCGTTTAGTTTGACTTGGAAAAAGTCGGTGGCATGACATTTATGTGTGTGGTTAGTGTTAAAGATTCCCTATTCTGTAACCGTGACGTGAAAACGATATGAAGTATGCGCTACATGCCCGGCCTCTTATAATTTACTATGCCAGCCGCAACGAACTTAAAACGAAGTATTTCCCGTATTAAGTTAATTACGCGAAGTTGAGATAACGTAATAGGAGAGATTAGAACTGAAGCAATTTCCAAAAAAAAAAATTACAAAAGTGCAAAATGAGTAAGTAAATATCGGGTAATAACAACAACAATAATAATAATAATAATAATAACACAAAAAAATTCGAATGCTTTTTGTCAAAAAGTCCGGTGTAGTGAGCACGGTTACAGTTAAAACCGCGCCGCACCTAATGGACCTAATTAAATTATCGTCCGACTCATCTGTGAGTAAAAAGCGTGCAAGATAAAAATCAGCGAAGGGAACGTCGGGTAATTTATTCCAAGCGAGAATTTAATTTGTAACTCGTAAATAAGGAATCTGGCAATGAGAAATTTGTCGGGAAGAGAACAGGGGGAAGATGGAGGGGGGAAGATAAAATATTTTTTATGCGATCCTGAAACCGATCAGAGTTCAGAAGTTTGGGTTTTATGGATTGGGTGTAGATGGGAAGGGGTGGGGTAGGTGGAATGGAAAAAAATTAATATTATCGGTTATTAAAGAAAGCAAAAAAATAAATTTTTGATTGCTTTGCTTAGCGTGTAAGCAATTTAATAGCGGCATGTGTTAAATTTTTAAACTTGTCTCGCTTTCATGTTTTTTTTCTTTTATTTAATTATTATTATTTTTTTTTTAGCTCGGAGAGGTTTTAGGTAATTTAGGAGAATATTTCTGCAATGTTTAAGTGATTTCTTTTTCTAATTTATACATTAGCCGAGTGTTAATGTTGCGATAATTTTCTCATGAATCACCGGAGCATTTCAAGAATCGTTTTAATTCATCATTTCTTTTATGTTAAAAGATTATTTTTGTTCCCAAATTTTATTTTAACGACTTAAAAATTTTCATAAAATACACTGAAATCACTGACTTGAGAGAATGAATAAAAAATAAATGCATAGTCCAAATAACTGTTATTGCATTTGATTATAAGTATCTATTTATTGGTTATTCATTTATTTTTGTTCAATTTGCTTATGTTATAATTTTTATATCCCTAATAATATATTATTAAACTACACAGATTCTTAAAAATGTGAGACGTAATAAATCCAAATTATTCTTAATATTGTAACGTCTCGGCCTATATTAGGCCTGTAAGTGCTTCAAAAAAGGGGCACTATCAGGTTCTTGGGAACACTATAATTTTGATTTACAAGCACTATATATATATATATATATATATACATACTCTGGATTATTATACAAAGATATGAAAAATTAAAAATAAAATTTGATCACAAGTGCAGTTCACAGCAGGGTCGGAGATTTTTTAGAGTTGTCGATTCTACGTCGAATATAATGCACTGGCCTGCGGTTGAACCTTTTAATTATCACACGGCGTGATAAACGAAACCAAGGGCTCACTTTTGAAAAACGGGCGGAAATCGGCCTATTCAGTCGCTTCAGAGAAAAAAGAAAACATCCTTTCTGGCCGACTCGTCGCATTGAACTATCTCTCTTCTTCACCAAAAACCTCTTTTTAAGACACTCCTTCAAGGGAGGGAGTCAGCTTCCCACACTTCTCTTTAGAGTAGACATTTCTCTTCATTGGTCTATCACCAATCAAGATGGAGCAACTCTTGCTGTAGTTCATATTCAATCTGTAGTTGTTTCGATTTGTGAAAATCGCACAGACATTCGCTAATTTCCCGAGTCTCATTATAAAAAGTGACACCCAGGGCCGGATTTTGATGAAAAGAGTCCCTAGGCTATTCCACTTATGAGGCCCTTTCACCTCCCATTTTTAAGATTGTAAATTACATGAGAGATAATAAAATACTGTTACTGTGATATATATCAATATGTTAAATGAAACATGTTGAGATTGGTACTAATCTTTATAAAAAATGTGGCACGGATAATAAATTTAAAAAAAAAAAGTCGAGACATTTATTCTCAGCACCGTATATAGTACTTGTAACAATAACTAGTCAAACATAACACACAACATTTACAAAGAAACAAAATTCAAATAATAAAAATCTTTGACTACGAAAATAAAATAGGCAATAAAATTATCATATTTTTTATCAAATTAAATTAAATATATTCAATACATTGAAGATTAAAGCAAATTCAATTCAGATAACATTTTTTCATAATAATATCAATGCATTTTTATGTTTGTTTATTATTCATATGTGTAGAATTTCTCCTTATTTTTTTTTTCAGTGTTTTTGTGTTTACTGTTTTTAGAATAGTGTAATTCTAATTTTGCTAACAATTTGAATGTCGACCCTCTTGATCTTGAGGCCCTAGGCTGAAGCCTAGTTAGCCTATAGGAAAATCCGGCTCTGGTGACACCGAATATCTGCTATCAGATTTGAGTGAGAGGTTGTTCTCATTAGTACAAACACTAATTGCATGTAATATAACTACTCACAATACTACACAACACTAATATATTTGTATGCCTGTATTTCCTAAAAATTTAAATCTATAAAATTTTGAAATTTAATTTTTTTTTAAGATTACGCAAAAAGTTTTTGCTATAATTCTTACTAGTTATTTTTTTAATTACAAAATCTTTATGAGATTTTTATGGATCGGGCAATTAGATACCGAGAGTACCGTTTTTAATATTTTCATTGATTTCAAATATCCTATTTGCAAATGGGAAATGACGTCATAGCTCTTTATGCATTCATATTGCGATTCATCCTTTTATGTACACAAATATTTGTCAGGCTGATACTGCACTGCTGCCACCATTCTGATATATTTCGCTCCTGCTGACGTCATCGATAGTATCTGTTATTTTCATTTTTAACCTTATTACATGTTTTGCGTTTATGATTGGGATTGATTTAAAATCTGGCTTTCATATTCGTACTACTGTGCCCAAAAAGTAACACCAATTTTTTTTCAAAAACACTTTATTTATTCTTAGAAATTTATTTCATGGCCTTCAAAGAAATTCCTTCCGACAACAATGAACTTATGCCAACTTTTTTTCCAATCCTTAATGCATGCTAAAAAGTCATCGGCAGGGGATGACCTTCTAAGAGCGCGCCGATTCACGTTGAATCTGTTCAGTCGACTCTAAACGGTGTCCCCGGAATGATATTTTGAGTTTAGGAATAGCTAGAAGTTGCACGGTGTGAATACGGTGGTTGTAGAACGATATGGGCTGAATGCAGTGTGAGCTGTGTACGTTGAATGCAGTGTGAGCTGGCGCATTCAGTGTTTTCGGTACCCATTGAAATTTGACGTGTTTGAGGCCCAAAATGGAATTGACCGATCCTTTTGAAATTCCAACATCATCAGCAAGGTCTCTAACTGTAAATCGACGGTTTGCAAGCATCAAATCTTTAATTTTTTAGACGTGAGCTTCGTCGGTTGAGGTTGAGGGTCGACCAGAGGGTTTTTCGTCTTCAACGCGTTCTCTGCCTTCTTGAACTTTTTATACTTCTTCTAAACATTTCTTTCCTCTATAGGAATGCTCATCGAATGCCTTCTGCTACATTCTATACGTTTCCGCGAACAAAATTTAATGAAGTTCTTTGTTCAATGAATTCAGACATTTCAAAAAAATCGCTGGAATCAGTTTTAGTGTCTCACAAAGCCCAGCGTAACTCAAACACTAATGAATATTTTGATGTCAAATTTCACACAGATGTCAAGGACAAGGTCAGCAACATAAAAAAAAAAAAAATTGAAATTCCATAAGCCCCGGGAAAATTAAATTGAAAATTCGTCTTACTTTTTGGATACAAAAAGTTTATATAAATGGTGTAAATTTAATTAATGTTTTAGGATTTCTACTAAAAAGATATCGAAATTTAGAAATAAATGTGATATTTGCATATCATGTGTATTTTATCTCAGAAAGTTACTTAAGAATGCATTATACCCGTTATATTTAAGTAATATTTAATACTCGTATATACGCTCAAGAGCCAAAACATTACGACCACCCCTACATTTTGCAATGAACTCGCCTGGATGACGTGGAAGGCACGTGATCAGGTGGAAGTGGTATTTAACTGCTGCTGGAGAGTCTGAAGGATCATTCTTTCACTTACTTCTGTGTGGGATTGGAAAGGCTGCGGATCTAAGCGACTTTGATAGAGGACAGATTGTAATGGCTCGTAGGCTCGGAACAAGTATTTCCGAAACTGCACGACTCGTGGGTTGTTCGCGATCTACAGTTGTTAGTACTTATGCAAAGTGGATGAATGACGGTGAAACCAGCAGTAGACGACATGGTGTTGGACGTCCACACGTTATCAAAGAAAAAAGGTCGTCGGAGACTGTCTCGCATGGTGCAGCAAAACCGGAGCCAGACAGTGGCTCAGCTGACAGGCCAATACAATGCAGGGCCAAGTAGAATAGTATCGGAGCACACTGTTTAGCGGACACTGTTGGATATGGGGTTACGCAGCAAAGGTCCCCCTCGTGTGCCTTTGCTAACCAAACGTTATCGCCGCGCCTGCGCTGGGCCCGGGAACGTCGTGACGGGTCCATGGATCAGTGGGAGAGAGTGACTTGGTCAGATGAATCACGGTTTGTCATTCATCACATCGATGGCCGTGTCAGGATACGCCGTCTGCCAGGCGAACAGTTGCTCCTTCAATGTACAGTAGGTCATACACAGGCCGGTGGTGGAGGTATTATGCTTTGGGGGACGTTCTCTTGGGCGTCTCTGGGACCCGTGGTTGTGGTAGAGCAGACCATGAATGCTACAGGATATCCGAACATCATTGGGGACCAGTTGCACCCTTACATGGCCTTTGTTTTTCCAGCTGGAAATGGAATGTTCCAACAGGACAACGCCCCTTGTCACAAGGCTAAAGTTGTGTTGGTGGGGTTCCAGAAAAAGGATGCTGAATTCCAGTTAATGTCCTGGCCACCTAACTCACCGGATCACAATCCGATAGAACACATTTGGGATGTCCTGGGAAGGTAGCTCAGAGTTCAAAGACCACCAATTCGCAATATCTCGGTTTGCGTGACCGTTGCTTAAACATCTGGTACAATCTGTCTCCGGCCATCTACAAAGGACTTGTGGCATCCATGCCAAGGCGGGTTGAAGCTGTGTTGCGCGCCAAAGGTGGGCCAACTCGTTATTGACAGGTGGTCATAATGTTTTGGCTCTTGAGTGTATATATATAGTAAACACACACACACACACACACACATATATATATATATATATATATATACACTAAAGTGACAAAAGTCATGGAATAGCAATATTCAAATTTTCAGACGGCAGTAGCATCGCGCAGAACAGGTATAAATGCGCAGTGCTTTCGCAGAGCTTTCATTACTGTTCAAGTTATTCATGTATATAGGTTTTGACGTGATGATGACCGCACGACGGGAATTAACAGACTTTGAACGCGGAATGTTAGTTGGAGCTAGACGCATGGGTCATGCCATTTCGGAAATCGTTAGGGAATTCAACATTCCCAGATCCACTGTGTCAAGAGTGTGCCGAGAGTATGAAATTTCAGGCATAACATCCCACCATGGACAGCGCAGTGGTCGACCGCCTGCACTTAACGACCGAGACCGGCGACGTCCGCAAAGAGTCGTAAATTCTAACAGACAAGCAACACTGCGTCAAATAACCGCAGAAATCAATGTGGGACGTACAAGGGACTTGTCTGTTAGAACTGTGCGGAGAAATTTGGCTTTCTTGGGCTATTCCAGCAGAAGACCGACTCGAGTGCCTTTACTGACAGAACGACATCGCTTGCAGCGACTCTCGTGGGCACGTGAGCATATCGGTTGGTCCCTAGATGAATGGAAAACCGTGGCCTGGTCCGATGAGTCACGATTTCAGTTGGTAAGAGCTGATGGTAGGGTTCGAGTGTGGCGCAGACCCCACGAAGCCATGGACCCAAACTGTCAGCAAGGCACTGTTCAAGCTGGTGGTGGCTTCGTAATGGTGTGGGCTGTTTTTTCATGGCATGGACTTGGTCCTCTGGTGCGACTGGACCGAACATTGACTGGAAATGCTTATGTTCAGCTACTTGGAGATCACTTGCAGCCATTCATGGACTTCATGTACCCAAACAACGATGGGATTTTTATGGAGGACAATGCGCCATGTCACCGGGCCACAACTGTTCGCGATTGGTTTGAAGAACATTCTGGACAATTCCAACGAATGATCTGGCCACCTAGATAGCCCGACATGAATCCCATCGAGCATTTATGGGACATCATCGAGAGGTCTGTTCGTGCCCAAAATCCTGCACCATCAACGCTTTCACAATTATGGACGTCTATCGAGACAGCATGGCTCAATATTCCTGCAGAAGACTTCCAAAGACTTGTTGAGTCCATGCCACGTCGAGTTGCTGCACTTCGCCGGGCGAAAGGAGGGCCGACACGATATTAAGAGGTATCCCATGACCTTTGTCACTTCAGTGTATATAATTGTATACTGAAGATGAATTACTGATTACTATATTTAGAATTTTAGTTTGATATTCATTTGATATTGATTGCAACGGAAGGATTTTATTTGTTGACAATTTCGTTACATTTTCAATTAATTTTAGTTTTATTTGTTGAATCGAAATACCAATTTATGTTTTTAAATGTATGTTGAATGATATGAAAATTACCTGAAAATTTTCCACCGAATTTGTCATTAGAAATTTCTAAATGTTAAAGAAAAATATTTTTTTGTAATAAAAACTATTGCGATCTGAACTGGTAAACATGTAAAGAATATTAATCTGTTAATCTGTTACTTGTGAAATTAGTTTTTGTTTGTGTTCTTATAATTCTAGAAAATTTAATCGTTATAATAAATTATTAAAACGGAATAATATATTCATGGCTATTCAGTCTTCAGTTTGTTTTTATTATATTAATGGAAAAATTTTCAGATTTATTAAAACAGTACAAATTTAATATATTTGTACTGCTGCAGAAAGGAGTTCTTTATAAATAAAATCTTTTAAACTACTTCTTCATGTTTTATTATTATTATTATTCTATGAATAAAATGAAACGATAAACGAATAACGAATGTTAAAATAAGAATTAATTAAATTTACAACAGTTGCTTTTGAAAATTAAAAAAAAAAAAAAAAAAGCAATTATGACTTAAAAAGTTGTTTCTATATCATGAAAGATTTTCGACGGTACAAGGCAGAAAATTATAAATGCTATAACGGTCCATATATTATAAAATTTATTAAGATCAATAGATTAAACTGGGCTGCTCATGTATTTAGAATGAGTGATTTAAACTTTGTAAAAAGACTAGTTTTGGTAAAAGCCACAAAGAGGAAGAGGACGACTTAAGTTGCGATGGATAGACGCAGTTGAAAAATATTTTGCTGTACTATAGAATAAAATTGGAGGATCATTGTCACCCAGAGAAATGCATGGCAATCTTTTCAAAGGAAAGCTTTGGCCCACCTTGGGTTGAAATGCTATTGATGATGATGATCGTGATAAAATATTTTTGTCAAAACATTAAAATAAAAGCAGTAAAGTGAAATGATCTTATATATATATATATATATATATATATATATATATATATATATATATATATATATATATATATATATATATATATATATATATATATATATTATATAACACCTCCTGTTATACAAAGATTTTAATTAAAAATTTTTTTTTTATATTGTATATTACCATGTTATCTACTAGTTATTCATAAAAAACTTTTTGTTAGAAAATGTAGATACAGATAAAATATCCAATGGAATAAGGAATGTTTCAATAATTTAATGTTCTATACAGTTCACTGAATAATTTAAGCAGCTTAGATGTTATAATATCCTTATTACGACTTAACTTATTTTAACAATCCTAATAATGTTCAGCAATCTATTTAAACTTATTATAACTTATTAGAATGTGGATAATTATTTTGTTATTAGAAATTTACATCAGTTGTTCTTTCAAAATGAGAAAAAGCAATAATCACTTAAAATTTAATTTTCTGTCATGAAAAAAAGTTTCACCAAAAAAAAAAAAAAAAAAAAAGTTAAATCAAGGCAGTAAAATGAAATGTGTGTGTATATTATTTAATACCTTCTGTTATATAAAGATTTTTATTCAAATCATTTTATTTTCTATAATGCATATCACCATGTTATCTATCGTGTATTCTTAAAAATTTCTTAGATTAAAAATGTAAATAAAGCTAAAATTTTAAAGGAATTACGCATATTTCCACGATTTAATTTCTATGCAGTTCAATGGAAAATTTAAGCAATTCAGAGGTTATAATATCCATATTACTACATTACTTGTTTAAACAATCCTAAAACTTATTTAAACTTGTTACAACTTATTAGAAAATGGATCATATTTCGTCGTTCGAAATTTACATTGTTCTTTGAAGATGAGAAACAGCAATAATGACTTAAAAATGTAAATTTTCTATATCATGAAAAACTTTCTCCAAAAAAATTAAAATCAAAAGCAGTAAAATGAAATGATCTTATGTATGTGTATATTACTTAATACCTTCTGTTATATAAAGATTTTTATTAAAATTATTATCTTATTTTTTTATATTACTATGTAGTCTACTCGTGTATCCTTAAAAACAGATCGAAAATGTAGATAAAGCTAAAATTTCTAATGGTGAAATATTTTAATAATTTAATATATTTCTATTTCACTAGAAATTAAATTATTTAATAATTATATTTTAATAATTTGAGATTTCTCAATATTATAACCTCTAAGCAGTTAAATGAATAATTTGAGCAGTTTAGAGATTATAATAACCATATTACTACATTACTTATTTAAACAATCTTAACAATTTTCAACAACCTATTTAAACTAGTTACAACTTATTCAAATATGGATCATACATTCTATCGATTAAATGACGAATTCACAAAGATAAATCTATCCACATCTTTCATACCTCAATGAACCCAATTATAAAAATTTTTAACCTTTTAAGCGAACTTTTTTCCATTATTTAACTAGGAAGAATTAGAAGCGAAAGAATTCGCTTTAAGCAAAATCTTAACCCATAAAATTCTCGCGGCATAATTTTTCTCGCAAAAAGTTGAAGGGTTGCTAACTCGAGAACTATACTATGGCGTGCTAACTCAGCAAGCATCCCCCAAAACTTTCCTTTTTGTTTTCTCGGAGTGTGATTTGCACCTCATTTATTTCCTGCGGCCGGCGGCACTATTTACCTCCGCGCAGTGTGACGCGGAGCGATTTAGCACCCAACTTATCATCCTCCGCCGCACTCTTTTTCCTTACGCGGAACGTAATGAGGCTAATTGCCGACAAGAGGGCCGAGTGCGTTTTGCAAGCAAGAAAATTTTTCCTTGCAGAAAGTACAATCCATCGCGAAGATAAGGCAGAAGAGGTTGCAGCAAATATGCGCTCCACCGGCGTTTTGTAATAAATTACGGTTTTACACGAGAGTAACGTTTTAAGTTTTGCCCTAATTGCATTTTTTTAAGATTTTTTCGTAGGTGCTTCGGGTGGTGGATTTCATTTTGCTAGGAAGATTTTCGGCCCCGTTTTTACTGCATAACTTCTCATTCTTGAACGGTTGAAAATAATACTGGCTAAAGTTCCTTCAAGTGCCAAAATGAAATAAAATGTAAACTAAAAATCAAGAAATAAGGGAGAAAAGATGAATTCATTGTGAGTGTAGATATATGATAATTAAATTTATACATGAAATAATTGTTGAGTGTAGATATATGATAATTAAGATTATGCATAAAAATAATTGTTGACTGCAGATACATGATAATTAAAATTATACAAAAATATTATTACATTATATATATATATATATTTTTTTAATTATGAAACTATTATCAATTTATACAAAAATTATACATTATAATTAAAATAATTGTTGAATGTAGATGCATGATGATTAAAATTCTTACATAATGATTGTAGATATATGATAATTAAAATTAATGTAATAATTGTTGAATGTAGCTGCATGATCA
>BPLR01021600.1:0-90423 GCA_021605095.1 Caerostris extrusa | reverse complement strand
GGTTACGTATTGCCTGCAAATGTTAAATAACATTTACTCAAACAGCTACAGCCATTTACCATATAAACATTAATTAGTATTATTAAAATAACTTTTGCACTTAAGAACTCGTTAAACAATATTATTTTGTAACCAAAATTTCACAAAATAGATATATTATTTTTTATAACTGAAATAATGTTAATTTTCAAGCGATCTGCTGCGAAAAGTGTTCCATGGATTTCACCCAGAGTTGTTTCATGTGGAAAGCCATTCATCCATTGATGAGCGAGTTGATGTTTGGGTAAGCGTATTTTAATCAGAATATTTTAAAATGAGATGAATATAATATCTATACATAGAGAATTAATTAATATTTTTTTCATAGTCTTTGGGTTGTTGCTTGTATGAAAGTTATGTGCTATTTCAATCTCCATTTGAAGCAGCCCATCAAAGAGGAGACAGTGTAGCTTTAGCTGTAATGAGTGGGGACTATCGATTTTCCAGAAAACACAATCAGAAGTTGCCTGAACTCCTTAAATAAAATTTTTCTTCTAAAGTATTACTGTATAACTATAGATCCATACATTTTACATTAATAGCCAAATCTAATATTACAACCAAGATAAATGCTGTTCAATTAAAAGATTTTAAAGGTTATTGTTTAAAAATATGTAAAATAAAAAATGTTTTGTTGTTTATTATGCTTAATTCTTGTTTAGTCCTTCAAAACAAAGCTCATGCTTTCTTGTAATGACCTTGTAAGAAGTAATAAAATACATCATAAAATGAGATAATTTGAAATTTCTTCTTGTATTAGAAATTTTTTTTTTTTTGCTTCAAAAGTCATTAGAAATAAAAATAAATGGTCCAATGTAATATAATAAAATGCTGTTTATGAAAGGCATGAAAAAGAGAAAAATTGTCTTATATCATATATTTATTTCATTTTATATTTATGACATATTTTACAAAAATAGTTAAATAAATAGTTGTAAATTAAATTAAAGGAATAAAATTATTCCTTTGTTTTAACAACAATTTTTTATTATTTTATCTCTTGAGTTTGTACAGCTTAAATAAATTGATTCCAAATTTTCAAGTGACTCCCATTTTTTGTTTTTGAAACTATGACTGAAAAAGTTTCTTTACAATTATATTGTGATTTAAATTTGTACATATTTAATATTATACAGTAATGATTTATAAATGATATTATTGACATAAAATAAAATTTGATAAATAGTTTTCTATCGTTTTTATTTTTCAAATTTTTATTGTTTTATATTCCAAGTTCAAGTTGAACTGATTCAAATGCATTTTCAGGCAAATTAGCAAAAGGGATAGTAAATAAATTTCACAGTGTTTTTCATTTTTTGAAATGGGATCCTACAATTGAAATAGAATTGTTAATTTATTATCTCCCCATGTTAATTTTTTGTATCATTTTATTAATTCTTCCTATTTAATTATTTTAATTTTTATTTTAGGTATTCAAATGGTATGCATAATCTTATAAGGTCCATGTTGGAAGTGAGTGCTTTGCAAAGGCCTTTTATCGATGGTGTTTTGTTTCAAGTTGACTCTCTCCTTCCAACAGTCCAAAATGCCGTGTAAAATATTTTTAAATATCTATTTCCATGTAATTCTAGATTTCACTTAACTCAAATAGTGTGCCATGTCTTTTAAAAAATTTTATTCCAAAAATAAATCTATATGACATACTTTTTGATGAACTTTTTTACCTGTACAGCAAAACTAACCCACTGTGTTTCATGTCTGTATTAAATATTTCAAATTTCTATCTATTTTTCCTGCAAATTTTATTATTGTGAGGGTGCTGTTCATGTTGGATGTAAAAATTATGCTGTAAAATATGTAAAAAGTTATTTTTAGATTTCGTATACATCACTTAAAAATGTAATGATCAAGTTAATTGTACATTTTAATTGAAAATTCACTTAATTAAAATCAATTAAAAACTTTTTTTTGTGTGTTAGTTTGAAATGATATCTTAAACTGAAGTAAGATTTTTCTAAATTAAATAATTTGTAAAATTATGTTACTATGTAAATGTGTTACTATGCAAAATGCATTCTTAGTTTAGATTTAAAGCAAGAAACTTTATTTTTCATAAAATATTTCCAAAAAGGGTAATTATTTACATTTTATTTCATTTGTATCATGGACATATTTGTCTCTAAAATTATTCATATTAAATTGATAATTTATTTTAAAAGCAGCTATATGTGAATTGTGAAGAAACAGGTTATAAAAACATAAAAGCATTTTTTTTTTTTCAATTTCTTGTTAAATTTTATGCATATAATTCTAAAAATACATTTTTATTTTTAATTTATTTTCTTGTTATTATAATAATCATTATATTTTTTGCAGAATGAAATTTTTATATTATAGTCACATTAACTAAATTGTATACGTTTATATGAAATATGTTCTGAAATAAAAATTATGTGCTACATAATAATTTTCAATAAAGATGTTTGAGTATTATCTGTATGTAGGGTTGTTTTTTTTTATATTCTTTTCCTCATAGAGAAATTGTAAATTATTTATTATAGCTTAACAAGTATTGTACTCATTTTATATTTCTGACACTTTATCACTCTCTTCAATTTTATTAATATTTCAAATTAGAATATGTTCTTAAGCCTCTAATATATTCTAAATTTTTCAGTAATTAAAGAATGTAATAATATTGCTTATTTCCTTGTTGACAGGAAAAAAGGTTTACAGAAATATTCTAAATACATTGTATTGATTAAAAATTGTGAAAGAATATTTATATTTTTAATGCTTATTTACTGACTTTGATTTATATTTAAATAAAATAGTTCTTAGATTATTTTTAGTAATACTTTAAATAAAATAAAAATTCTTTTGATTTATATTTATTTTATTAGATTATTTAGTAATACTTAAATTGTTAAAATTAAAATAGTACTTACTACCTTTTTTTACTTTTTGCTGAATTCTGAATTTTTTGTGGTGCATTTAAAATTATATATATAATGTTGATTAAATAATATTTATCTTAAATTTGTCTAAAAAATAAATCAAAATCAGTTCAACGTCTCAGTTTTGCTTATTTTTTTTAGACATTAAAATATTTTAATGTCTAAAAAATTACAAATATTTTATAATATTTTTAAATAATTATAATATATTTTATAATATTTTGTTGTTTCTTTTATTCTGCAATTATAATTAAACAATGCTATGAATGTTACAAATTGTAATTGTATAAAAATTAAATCTAAAAAAATTATTTAAAAGAAAAACAATGTTTTCAACCATAGACTTAAAAATATATAAAAACTTCAAAATAATGTTTTAGCAGAGAAACAGTACATTAATAATTTTCTTTAAAAATTTTTTTGTCGATATTTCACAAAACTTGGCTTCAAAAAAACATTTTATTAATTATTTAAATTCAACTCAGAATTATATAAAAATACTTATAGGTTTAGAAATGCATGAATTTTATGGGTTATTTTCTATAATTATAAAATCATGTAAAAAATTGATTTAAATACTTATACAAAAAATTAACAATTGAATAATGATTAAAAAAATATTAAAAATTAAAAAAATAATTATTTAAATCTATATGTACATTTTAAAAATTAATTGGAATGTTTTAAAACTAAATATTGTTCTTTATTTTGAAACTCAAAAAAAACTATTTTTTATAATGATTGAGCCTGAAAAAATTACTATTCCTTTACATTACAGTGTAATATAAAATGGCTAGTGTATAATATTATACAGAGTGATGCATTTAAACCACTACCATGACATTTTTTACCACAAATTTTTTAATGAAATATGAAATATAAATATGATTTAAATTATATTAAATTTTGAAACAATTTATCAAAATGTTATACTTTTTTTGTGTATTTTTACATTTAAAT
The DNA here is from genome assembly GCA_021605095.1 of Caerostris extrusa. Lineage (NCBI taxonomy): Eukaryota > Metazoa > Arthropoda > Arachnida > Araneae > Araneidae > Caerostris > Caerostris extrusa. Next base: position 86,506 of record BPLR01021600.1, on the reverse strand, counting down.
TTTGTCCAAATGCATTGGATGGATATTGCGAAACTATCAAGGATGCAATTGATACCTTTTTTTATATTATACAGGACCAGGTTATTTAATAATGTTCCAAAGAAGAGTAAAAGACATTTTCAATAAAGCGATTCTAAAAAAATGATCTATAATTCTAAATGTACTGCAAATATTTTTTATCTTTTCTGAGATTTTACCTGCCTTTGATTGCTCTATTGTTATTGTGATTTATTAAGAAGTTATAATGTTAATGGTTTAAATAGATTTCCTTATTATACCATTCCTGAAAGAAATTCTGTGACTATCGCATTTGAATATTTGAAGCCTTAAAATATTTCTATTATGGGATTGTGAATTACCAAAAAATGAAGAATATTTATATTATTTATTTGATAGATATATTGAAGATTTTTTACAATTGTATATTTAAGCAAATTGTAGAACTGTGGATAACGTTGAGGCAATCAGTCTTCTAAGAGCCAGAATTATATTGTACTAAAGTATTGGATTTTGAATGCTTTATGTAAAATTTTTGTAAAAAAGGGTGAATTTTGTTATATTAAAAATATATATAAATGTTATTGGAACAAATGTGATGTTATAGATATGTTCTAGTTTTATAAACATTTGGTTATTATAAAAAATATTTTTGTAATGATTTATTGAATTTGCTTTATTATTCTTTTTATATTTATACTATGCATCAACCTAGAAGAATATATTTATTTAAAAAAAAGCAATTTTATCTTTTTAGTGAATATTATCTTTATATCTTATTTTTAGTGAATATTATCTTTATATCTTATCTTTTATCTTTAGTTTTTTGTTTATTTTGCTTACTACAGTCACCATCAATTGTGTGTGGAAAATTGGCAAGTGACAAAGTCGGATGGACTCAAATAAGGGCATTGTCATTGGGGAGAAAATGTGATTTAGTCATAGGAAAAAGAATGCGATTTAAAAAGGTTTTTAAATAAAAAAAAAATAAATAAATAATTTTTTTTTTAATTGCAAATAATTAAAACATTCGATAACATTATATTAAAAGAAACATCAGATGGAAAAATTCTACACTTACTATTGTACCTTTTTCATTCAAAGCTACTTTTAGCTTAGCATTTATCTGACCAGCATTGCTAACATTAAATTGATGGCAAGATAGCTGAGTGACTTTTGCTCTGGCACTTGGTGCCACAGGTTTCGGATTTGAGTCCCAACAGTGCCATTGAGGTTTTTGATGGTTTAGAATTCACTTTAAGCCGTAGGGTCTCTGTCTAATATGACTAGGACTATTGGGCATAGGACTGACAACACTACCCCATAAAAAGTCAGCATCACAGAGCCAAGTCAGACTTCTACCTACGAGTGCTCCATCACAACAGAAGCTGTCCTTTCCCTACTTGAGGATGGAACACATGGGTTCTTGGGTGTTGGGGTCTAGATGTTGCTGTCTACGAAATTGAATAAAAAACAACATAATGAATTGATTCATCCGTTTCACAGGTTAAACTGGATCTTTACAATTCCATGTGATTGGTGGTTGAACGTATGTTATAGAGAGTGAGAGTTACAAAACTAATAATTTCATTTTTTTTTTTAACTAATAATTTCATTTTTTTTTAACTAATAATTTCATTTTTTAAACTCATTGTTTTCCTAAGTTTTGTTTGATATATTTTTTATTTATGAAATATACATATGAACAACTTTTATAACATATAAAAAATGTTTATTTTTTTGTTTGATTAAATATTGTTTTAGTTTAGTTATATAAAAAAGCAGTAAAGATAGTTAATATAAAGTGCTAATGAATGATATAAGATTGTAGCAGTTATTTGATGTTAAAAAATAATGTTTCTTTTTTATTCATATATATTATGTTTTCTGAACAATGTAGTCTTTGAAATATATAATTTTGCTATGACTTTGATTATATTGTTTTTGAGGTACTAATAATTTGAAATTTTGAAAAAAATTTAATTAAATATTGTATGTCAGCATATTATGGAGGTCATATTGGTTCTAATAGTCATATATGCAGAAATTTATGGGAAATGAATGTTGAAAATATTTTTGCTAGTCATCAATTTCATGGAAAATTTTTTAAATATCCCAAGTCAGCATATTATGAAAGTCAAATTTGCTGACAGATAACTAGCATGCATGAATTTATAAACTTGACTTGACTTAATTAGGTGCTTTGAGAAGTATAAATTTATAAAAAATGAATATTTTATCTGGAAAATATTTATGCTAGTCATAAATTTCCAAGACTGTTTTTTATTTTGTTAAATAAAGTGAGTTTTTTTTTTTTTTTTTTTTAGAATTTTAATTTATGCATTTCCAGTTCTAAAGAAAACCATGGTTTCTGAATGTATCTAAATATTAAGATAAAAGTAAAATTATTACTCTAAAAAATGTTATTTAATTTTAAATTCCTTTTGTGTTTTGTTTATTATTTTTTTTATGTTTATCTTTATTATTTGCCAAGTTTGAAATCTTTTATTATTGTATAATTAAATGTGTTCTAATTGATAATATATTCTTGTTTTTGATGCATTTAACTTATGTTCACTTTTTGTAAATATTTTGAAAATGAATTTTTATTTTTCATAATTAAAGGTTGTTTTGTAAAAATAATTAACTCTTAATTTTTTCAGTATTTGTAATATTCAAGGCCAGCATATTTTTAAATATTGAAAACAATTGTTCTGTTAGTAATTTAATTTTAATTTTAGTCATTTAAAAGTGTGTACTATACCTCATTTTTTTTAGTTTATTATTTGTTTATTCATTTTCTTTAGGCCTTTTATAAATTTTATTTTTAAAAGTTTTCTTGTTATATATATATTAATTGTGTGCATGTAAAGATTTCACATCCATTTTCTATGCTAAAAGTAAATTTAATTTAAGATATACTATTTGTTATTTTTTTCTTATTTAAATGCATTAGAGTATCATTATGCTTCCTAAAATAAACAAATAACCTGCTAATCGACTTATAATGAATTAAAACTTTTGTTAGATATTTGAGTGTGATGAAATATGTACATATTTATAATGTTTCCTTTGATAAAGCATACACATATTTAAAGCATATAAAATAAACTTCTTTATTAAATAATGCACTGAAAGAATTTTATCATTATATATAATTATACATTTATCTATTCAAGATAACTTTTCAAGTTGAAATTATGAAAATTTAACTTTATTTGTGTATTAAAATTGGGGAAAAAAAAAAAAAGTATTAATACTATTATATTTATAACAATATCAAAATTAAAATTTTTTTTTTTTTGCATATAAATATTAATTATTACTTATTGAACAAAAATATAATATGTATATTCGGTGTGTTTATATATACTTTATAAATAAACTGACATAATATCAGTATTGCATTTTCATTTGGTACATAATGTTAAAAAGTAACTAATTAAAAAGTACCAGTGTTTTTGAAATCTATTAATTAAAAAAAAAGAAATGATAAAAAAAAAAAACCTTTGTAGAAAAGTTTCAATAAAAACATCTTTCATTTTTTACAATAACAGTAATAAAAAACATTGAAAAAATTATTTGATCATTCTTTGTTATCTTTTTGGTCAGTTTTAGAATAAATATGATTTGTGCAGTAAGCCACTTTTCCTGGGATGTTGCCTTTGATCCTGATATTTTTAAAAATTCATAGAAACTGCCTGCTCAGGTAGTAGTGGTGGATTTTGATAAATTTGGCTGAAATACTGTCATTTTCAGGCGTGGTATTGGGAGTACCATGAATTCCATCTTTGAGTTCTTCCGAAAGAAAAAAGATTATTATAATTATGAGGGAATCTTCAGAAAAGTCCAAAGGAATAAAATTTATTGAAATGTGATGCCAAGGGATTTACTTGTTAGGGAGCTGCATTTGTGATGAAGGAATTAGTATGAAAATTTTTCTTTTCCTATTATTTCTTTTATGATTTTATAAATTTTACCATTATACAGAATAAGTTTCAAAAAGAATTGGAATAATAATAAGAATTGAGAATAAATTTCAAAACTATGTAAGAATTCTGATGATCTTGAAGGTAGTGGAAGAATTATAGGCCAACAGATGACATGTCCATAATGTCTAAGCTGGTTACTGAGTTGGAATTACAGTTGAATTTGTAAATGTTAGCGAAAATAAATCTTGGAATAAATATCTGCACTAGTTATGAATAAATCTGGAGACGAAAGAAGAAGTTGCTGTAATATAAGTAAGAGTACTCGTATTAAGAATAGTGAAATGGTTGTGTACGATTGGAAGTTGCTGACGTTCTACTTCAAGCCATTCAATGCCGAATTCACTTTTGGGGGAGTAATATTGACGACGGAAAAAGATTTATGAAAAGATGAATTGTGATTTCTTGGATTTCGTTATTGAGTGAGGAAGATTTAGGAAATTTATAGTACTACAATAAATAGAAGAATCGATGGCGATCATCAAACTTACCCTTCTTGTGTTGTTAAATTTGGTACTTACATTAACGGTACCTTGGCGACAGTTGCGCCAATAAAGAGCACACGCGCCAACCGCAGCTACAGATTTGGCGCCAATCTACACTTTAAATTTTTGTTCCAAATAATAAAATATATATGAAATGCTTCATTTAAAATCAAAACGCTTTCAAAATATTTTTAATCAAATAATAAAGATTGGCGACAAAAATCGCCAAGTCTGTCGCCAAGGTACCGTTAATACGTAAGTACCTTTAAATTTCTATTTTATGTAGATAACTTTACATGGTAAATGAAATTCGTCATCAGTTTTAAGAAAGGTTTCTTGAATTACAAACATAATACGAGTAGCCAGAGATTTTTTTGGCTCGAATGCTTCTGGCAATCCATTGAACAATGCTTAAATTCGTGAAGAACACTGTGAAAGAAGATTAAACATGACAAAATTAGAAAAAGAATCTAAACTAAATAGAGTTTACTAAATAGTCATGTGTGACTGGACAGTATGTTTTTATAATAAGATGTTATATTGGACAAAATGAACTGTTCCGTTTGGTTAGAAACCGGAAAACAACCGTAAGGTTAGAAACAAAAATGAACTGTTCCTTATTGTCAAGATCATGTAACTATTCGAATACAATTCTTCTCGCTTTGAATTTTTTTATCCTTGATATTAAATTGCGTGATATTTGGAGGATGGGAGAGATGCAGTTACTGGAATATCTGATTGCTTTAATGTTGGCCAGTTCTTGAGCTACATGAAAATGATCTGTAGAAGTGAGTAGTTTCTTTTGAGGATTGATGCGCATGTTTATGTTTAAGAGTTATGGATAAATTATTCTTTAGAATTTTGGATGAGCTTTTGATATTGTACCACTCGGAATCTCAAATATAAGGGTAAAAGGAACAGAGCGCGGTGGTGGGAAACGATTTGTAGATCTTTTGAAATATTATGTTAACTTTAAAGTGTAGTTCCTCCACTGAAGTATATTCCATATAAAAAGTATTGGAAGTAGCACTCACCATATTAAGATTAATGAAACGAAAAAAATGCTAAGTATAAAACAATTTGCTCTATACGGAAACCAAAATTATATACATTAAAAACAAAAATGTTTCAAAAATAAGGGGAAAAAAAAATAGGGTTGCTTACCTAAATTGGAATAATATTATATATATATATATATATTGTACTTCCCTTTGGAAAGTCGTAAAAAAAGCCAGTTGAAAGAAGTGAGACAATTGCTGAGGAAGCGTAACCACAACCGCATTCCTCCACTGATTGGGGATATTCCATTTTCACTGAGAACTGATGTGGGTAAGCTAAATAAAAAGAATCTATTTTTCCGCCGATGCGGTTTACACCAAAGTAAAACTACCGAAAACAAATCTAGGGTTTTTCTAATGAAATTTAAGTGGAAAATGACTGGGAGCTTATGAAAAATAAGCTTTTTGATTGTGTTCCAAGTTAAGAATTTTTCAGCATTGTGTGTAAATCCCCGTTTAGTCGGAAATAACTGTTCTTTTCTCGCTAAAGACGTAACTTTCTTATGATGTTGAATTTTTTATTGAATAAAGAAGGATCCACCAAGGTTAGTAAGGATCCACCATGCATCCCCATTAAAAACTATAACCTTGAACTCAAAGTTGATAGATTTTCCTTTCAAAAACGAGTTGACCCATACGTTAGACTGTGGGTTTTGCACATTCCTTTAAAGGACGGGTTGATCCTTACATTACACTTTGGACTTCGCACGTTTTTATTTTTTTTTTTCTCCCTTTAGACTATGAAACCGATAATGGGAGAGGGAGAAAAAAGGGAGTGTGAGGAGTTCCAGGCGGTGCGGAGGTACGAAAGTCAGGGAAAAGAGTTTCAGGGAGCACGAAGGGTACAAAAGACTTTTAAACGAACTGGTTTTCGAAATGATTTTGTAAATATTTGTTATATAATTGTGTTTTTATATGTTGCAGTTGTTCACTGCAATTTTAGTAAAATATGACAGATAAACATCGCGTATTTATTTTGAGAAATAATTTCATTTGTGTCCGTGAACAACACTGAACCAAGCATATCCAGCACTAACTTTTAACTTGACTTTCTTGAGGTTATGCATAAAAAGAGGAGTGAAATTAAATCGAATGTGTTGGGCCCTGTGGGCATCGGATTGGAAAATAGGCTTCTATAGTCCAACCCCGATAGTATGGAAAAATTGGCAAGCGGACATTGATTCAAAAAAGAACGGCGTCATAAGAGATGAAATATCCTTTATGACGGATAACCCTTTATCGGATTTTTAATTGAAATAAAAGGAAATTTAAATTTTAATCATTGAAACTCTAGATTGCATGATATTAAAAGGAAATTAGATGGAAAAAAAGTCTCCACTAACTATTGTTCCTCTTCTTTTAAAGTAGCTTTGTCCTTGTCTATCGCTTCCTAACAAGTAATCAGTTCCGTTCATTTCCACCGATGAACCGAATGTTTTAGGGGCCTGAATGGCTGATTGGCTAGCGCTCTGACGCTCGGTACCACAGGTTTCGTGTTCGAGTCTGGCGGTGCCATGGATGTTTGTAGTGGTTCGGGAATCCACTTTAAACTGTAGGTTCCGCTCTGTTAAGTCCTCGTGGGACAGAAGATGACCGTAGAGCGACAAACCAAACCAAACCGAATGTTTACCATTTCAAGCTATTCATGGTCAGACTATTGTTTAGTTTGAATTTTTTTTTAAATCTCGGGAATGAGTACAGCTTCTGTGGTTGAACACGCTAATATTTTGTAACTTCTCAGCATATTTTGAACCAAATTTACGTTCAATGTCTGAACAATTAATATTTGAAATACTAATGGATCTTTTACAAGTTTCGGAATTTCTCGCTACAATCTGCACTAGTCATAAAGTTAAAAAAAAAAAAAATTGATGCAAAAATTTAATGCAAAGTCCGATTTTATTATGAGCTCCAACAGATTCTAAATCATGCAGAGACAATATTCTCAAACTAGTTTCCATTTTGTGAATGAAAGATTTCGACGTCGATCGTTCTCAAATTAGATATGTTTAGGATATATTACATAGGAACCTTACGGCCGAGTGGCTAGCTCTGTCGCTAGGTTTTCGGGTTCGTGTCCCGGCAGTGCCATGGATGTTTGTAGTAATTCGGAATCCACTTTAAGCAGTAGGTCTAATGTGATCGTAGAGTGTTGTGGGGTAGTGCTACTTTCGTCCTTTGCATATCTTCAAGCCACTTGCCCCCTGGGTAGTATTAAATGAGTAACAGCGGTGCAGCCCTTGCTTATGGCATAAAGATTAATTGTCCCTATATTGCCAGCTGCATTGGAACAGGATATATTAAATACACACGTGCAGAGCATAAGAAATCGAATCCATACACAAATTATATATATTTGAAATATTTTGAAAAAAAGTAAACGCAATTTCGGGTTTGATTGTTTTCTAAGCTCTTTATCAATATTTAAATTCATGTGTCATTGCCGTTTAAGCAAAGCTGTGTATACTTTCCGTGCATTCACGAAATTTTTGTGCTTTTTGTTCAAAACTCTTTGCTAACTCAGCTATTGTAATTCCGCATTTTCGAATTTGTTATTGCAGGTGAATGTAAAAAAGTATATGCGATTTCGTGTTTTCTTTATTACTTCTCTCTTATAGAGCAATTATTCGTGGTTTGTGGAAGAAATACTCACTGTTAGAATTCAATGAATTAATACATTGACGACTGTATGCAGTGAAAAGTAATATTGTTTGAATTCCGGCATATTTGTTTGTAAATAAGTGCAATTTCTAATATTTTTATGGGGTTCCTTGGGGCCTGATGGCCGAGTGACTAGCGCTCGGTGCCACAAGTTTCGGGTTCGAGTCCCGGCGGTGCCATGGATGTTTGTAGTGTTCGGAATCCACTTTAAGCCATAGGCCCCGGTCTAACATGACTCTAGAGCATTTGGGCATAAGACTGACAACCCTGCCTCGGAAAAAAGAAATCTCATTTGTTGAACGGCTTTGGCCCACCATGGGGCTGTTGCGTCACTGATGATGATGATGAGGAATATGTTCCTTAATGGTTGGCATGCATCTCTGCAACTGACTTCCCCGTCGTCGTAATTGTACCTGACTAAATTTACTTTAAATTTAAATTTATTTAGATTTTCTTTAATGTTACTTTAAATTCTAGTTATTGTTAATTGTTCAAATTTTTTATCTTTCCTAACTGAAGCAATTGCACACATGTAATTTTAATATTAATGAATATGTGGAGGTTTTCGTTGTAGGTTTGCCTCATAGGTATTCCGGAACAGGTATGTCTGTTTCCGTTTTCGCCAACAGTTTGAAAAATGAAAGATGGGAATTCATCCTACGTCTTCAAAGTGTTTAAACGAGTCACACTCCTTAATTATAGGGCGGCATGGTGGCCAATTGGCTAGGCTATGGTATCACAGGCTTCAGGTTCTAATCCTGACGGTGGCGTGGTTGTTTGTTAGTGGAATCCACTTTAAACTGTAGGTTCTGGTCTAATTAGACTAAAGTGTGCACAAAGTGATTGTAGAGCGACAAACCAAGAAACTAATTATAAGTTCTACGTATAATGGAACTCGCTTTCAATTCGAACAGTACAACAATACATTTATTTAAGCGACAAATACACCTGAATGCTAAGGCGGGAGCTAAACAAAAACTAAGTATTTATGTCGTTATTTTTAAATCCAGTGTAAGAAGATAATTTTATAGAAATAATTTAATGACATCATTGATTTTACAACAACGGCGTCTTTTCTGCTAGAAATAATCTGCTTATTGACAATGATGGGTTTGGTTTATCGCTCTATGGGCATTTTGCAAACTTAAGGCTAATTAGAGCGGGACCTACAGTTTGACGTGGATTCCGAGCCACTTACAAACATCCATGCTACCGTCAGGATTCAACCTATAACCTGCGCTAGAAAAAGGTACCTCAGTACCGGTAAAGCAAGTTCTTATTAGCTTCAAAAGTTTAATGTTTATATGTTTTTTTGTAATAAAGTAGATTTTTTTTCTTTCTAATGCAGCTGGCAAACACTTAGCAGCTTGGTCTTGGATGCCTTATGGCAAGCGCTGCACAGACGTTACTCACTTTGCATTACCCGGGGGCGCGTGCAACTTGAAGATAAGCCACGGACGCTTAGTAACAATGCTCCTGCAACGTTCTACGATCCTATTAGACCGGCACCTACGGTTTATAGTGGATTCGAACCACTACAAACATCCATGGCACCGCCGGAACTCGAACACGAGACCTGTGATTCTCAGCGCCAGAGCGCCGAGGCCCGTAATAAAGTAGATAAGTCTTCACATTTTAATACAAATTTAAAAACAAACAAGCAAACAAAAAAAATCTCATTTTTTGCAGTGCCAGTTCTTTGGAAAGATTTCACTCGAAACACACAAAAATGCTCAGTGAATTTGTTTTCCACGCTGTTTTGCTTGCATGGCCTATTAAAAAGTAGAACAATAAAGACGAAATCGCTTCCTTCCGTTATAATTGCGGATGCCTTTTTCCCTTTCGATAATTAGATTAGGCATCGGAAGAGAACTACACAAAAGTGAGGAGGGAAAGTGTGACCCCTTTTTTCTGTGATGCTAATATGGACGGACATCGGGAATTAACATATCAGCTCGCTTGCTTGTTCAACTGTTCTACCGGTGCCGATTCAAGGTACTGGCAACTGGGACAGTAGACCGGATAGCACCATGTGCTTAGCGGTCTCATGAAAGTCTCCAGAAAAATTATTGTAAATTATAGTAATAATTTAAAAATTACCCGAGGGCGTATGGTATTTCAATTTTTTTTTGACTTGTCCTTGACATCTGTGTGAAATTTCAAAAATTTACACTAGTGTTTGATTTACGCTTGGCTTTGTGAACGCTAAAAGTGATTCCGGCAATTTTTGAAATGTCTAATGAATTGAGCAAAGAACTTGCATTAAATTTTGTTTGCGGAATGAATATTCGTGTGCGGATAGTATAATATATATATATATATGGTATTTCAATTTTTTATTCAATTTATATATATATATTCAATGCAGCTGGCAAAAGACATGGATGTCTTGGATGCCTTAAGACAAGCGCTGCACCGACGTTACTCACTTTGCATTACCCAGGGGCGCGTGTAACTTGAAGATAAGCCACGGACGCGGAGTAACAATGCCCCCGCAACGCTCAACTATCCTATTGGGACCGGGACCTACGGTTTAAAGTGGATTCCGAACCACTACACACATCCATGGAACCGCCGGGACATGAACCCGAAACCTGTGGTACCGAGCGCCAGCCACTCGGCCATTCTGGCCGCATAGTATAATATATTTGATGTATAAATTTGTAAAGCTGTTTGTCTTTTATACACATTCAAAGTTTTTTTTTAATCTAGACTTGCATAGGTTATGGCCTATGTAAGGCTGTAGGCTACTAAAAACTTCATTCACAATCATGATCTCTCCTCTGATTTCCTCACCTTATTCCCTCAATTTAAAGAGTGGTTTCGGATGCGTTTTTTTAGAGTTATTTTTATAGAAATAGAGATTCCTCGTGCTTTCAATTTTCTTTTAAAAATTGTACTAGTATAGAGGGTTAAAAAGGTTTGGGCAAAAGTTTCCAATGCACCATATATTTTGCATTACTTATACTAAGAGTTTCTAACTAAGAATCTGTCTGCTGCTCTACAATGTGATTAGATTGATCAATCGTCAAGATTCATCAATCAAAGATTCAACTACAGATTTATCAATCTTCTTGAGAATATAAGCTGGTGCTTCTTCACATATTACAATATCTTTGTGTGTGTTTTATGGTATAACTTATTGATCGCCATACTTGACATGTGAATTTTCGATTGCTAGCTATTTCAAGTCTCAGCTACGCACCAGTAGACCTATCGTCCGTTGGATAGATGAAAGTTGCACCAATGCACACGGATATGCTTTTCAAAGATGTGATTCTTTACATTAATAGATATATTGAACAATTGGTCGTGTGTAATGGAAGTATTTGCATTATGCCAGCATTCTTTCGTTCAAATGTCATCTGATGTGTAAGATGCCATTTTTCAATAGATGCCATCTTTCTTTCTTTAACTGTCAAACCAAGAGTAGGATTATAATGCTATTGAAGAAATTTTTTTCTTGTTACATAAAAAATAAATTCTGAATTTATACAGAATTGACATCGATTTTGATCTGAACCGCATCTTTGTATATATACGAGGGTAACTCTGAAATTTTGTGACAGTGGCAGACGACAAACGCAGGAAAAAAAAATATTCATTAAAATTGTAAATTTGAACTCTTTTATGGCTGCAGACGATAATTTGTGGCAACAATTGCAATTTAGCTGTAGTAGAATAGATTTTGGAAGAAAGGAAAATGGAATTGACGCGAGAGCACTATCGCGCTATGATTTTAAAAAGTGGGGTTAAATCAAGAAGAATGCCTTTAACGTCTACAACTAGCATATGGAGACGAAGCTCCATCTCGTGCTACTGTATGTAGATGGTTTACAAAATTTCGTAGAGGTCGAAGTTCTCTGCTGGATCAGAACACACAAAAAGACCTTCTTCAGCTGTAGTTCCAGAAAATGTATCGGGCATACGAACATGTTAGTCGAATGGTAATCGCTGCACTTACCAAATGATACAGAAGAAACTTAACATTGGATCCGCCGCAGCTATACATAGAATTATTCATGAAGAACTGCATATGAAAAAATTAGTTTGTCGTTCTCTCATAATTTAACAGAATACCAAAAAACGGAGCGTGTCAGAATCTGCGAAGAAACCATAAAAATTACTTAACGATTGGTGGACACCGCCTTATTTCTAAAATCATAACTGGTGATGAAACTTGCATACCGTTTTTGACGTTCCAACGCGACAAGAAAGTAAAGTATGGGTCTTTGAAGATGACCCCAAACCAGCAATGGTGAAAAGGCAACGAGCAATGAAAAAAGTAATGTATGTCGTTTTCTTCAGAAGTGCGGGGCTGGTCAAAGCCATCAAGCTGGAGGGACAGAAGACAGTCGCAGCTAATTGGTAAACCACTAAGTGTCTTCCAGAAAATCTTCAAGAAGTGAATGTAAGGGGACTCATGCTTCACCATGATAATGATCTTCTCATACGGCAAGATCGACAGTCGAATTTCGTAAACAAAAACACATCAAAGTGATAAAACATCCACCCTATTCCCCTGACCTCGCTGTGTGTGACTTTTAGTTTTTTTTTTTTAATCTCAAGAAAAATTTATGTGGTCGCCGTTTTCATTCCGAAGATGAGATTGATGAGGCTACAAAAACGTATTTTTCATCAATTCCAAGAAATGGATGGCGTGAAGCATTTAATCTTTGGAAAAATCGTCTGCAAAAGTGCATTGATGTTGGAGGGACTTCTTTGAACACTCTTAAAATCTGATTAGTTAAACTTGTACCATTTAGCCGTATCTCAAATATTTCAGAGTGAGCCTCGTGTATATATATATATATATATACATAAATATGACTTTTGTTCTGTATTGTATATTATCAAAAGTATGGGCGCAATTCACTTTACGTCTGATTCTTTTTTGAACGTTCTGTATTGTAATATTATCCAAGTAACAACTGGAGCATTTTCTTTTTTAGGAGAATCTCACGATTTATTAGACCGTATTTTCATCCTGTTAGCAAACCTGTCAGTATTTTATTTTCATACTTCTTCTTCATTGGCGCAACTTGGCGTTTTTAAGTGTCGCCAATGGAACCCATGGTGGGCCAAGGCTGTTAGCTGTTTTTGCTGGTTTCGACGCCATTTCTAGAAAATGCGTAGGGAGCCACATTTTATATTTTTCTTTTTTACGGGGTTTATTTTTTGGGTTGTTTTCAGTCAGTGTGCTCATCGTGTGGGATTCCAAAAGACAACTGGTTTGAAGGAAGCAGAATTCCATTTCGACCGGAGATTCATAACTGCTGGTGCGAGGTTGACGTCGATTAAATTTTGTGAAAAGCAACTTGATATATCGGATAAAACTGTTATAGATTGGAACAATTACATGCGTGAATTATGTTCTTGGATATTGAATAAACCAAAAAAAAAAAAAGGTAGGTGGTCCGGATTGCATTGTAAATTGATGAAAGTTTGTTTACTAAACGTAAAAGTCGTTGTGGTCGGCATTTTTAAATCGTTTTGATTTTAAATGAAGTGTTTTATATATTTTATTGTTTTGAATAAAAATATTTTGAAAGCGTTTTGATTGTTTTTAAGTGTGGATTGGCGCCATCAAAAGCCGCCAAATCTGTAGCGGCGGTTGGCATTTTCACTGATTGTCGCCAGGTACCGTTAGTACGTAAGTAAAAAGGTTAACGGGATAAAAATGTTTAAATCGTTTCCCCCTCAAATATACTTACTTTTTTAAAAACTATATTTTTAAACTCTACTACTGCAATCAATTAGGCTTTTTAATTTAGAATTGACAAATTCAAAAAGGACTGCCGGAAAACTTAATCATCACCGAAATTTGATGTTGTATTAAGCCTAATTTTCAAAGAATGATATTTTATCTGTTGATTTTTACAATGCATTAAAGAGTATTTGCTAGTCTAAAGAAACAAAGGCATGGCATGAAGAATGGGTTTCTTTGGTTCCTGGAAACTTGAGTAGGAAAGAGTTTTATGGAACAGACTTGTATTCTTCTAGAAACAGTTTTTTTCTTATTTCACTTGTTAGACAACACCATATAGACCAATACAGAGTCCTAGAACCCGTGTGGTCTCGTGGAAGAAGGTAAAAGGGCAGCTTCTGTTGTGATGGAGCACCCGTAGGTAGAAGTCTGACATGGCTCCGTGACGCTGAAGAAGGAGGGAAGTGCTTTCGGGCGGATTTTTAGGGGTAAATACCCCACATTTGCTTATCGTATGGGAGAAAATCCGGAAAACTTCCACCAGGTAGTCCGACTCACGAGGCAATATGCTTGAACATCACACGCCATCGAATCTTCTCGTTTTTGAAACAGTATCAACAAAACAGCCGCAAACGGACTGAACCTCCACCCTAATGCTCACCAGCTGCACGCCCTGCCACTGAGCCACGAGTCGGGCTCTAGAAATAGTTCACCGTGAATATTCATTTTAGACAAAGAAATGAATTCATACAAAATATTTCCAATTGCAATAAAACCTTTTTACATGTGAGGAAAATTTTTTTCTCAATATTTAAATTCTTATAAAAATAATAATTACTTTGCAATAATTTATAGCAATTTCCAAAAGTTCGCTATTACCACTCTTATTTTGCGCATGAATTTTTTCCCTGGAACTATATTTCTCATTTTTTTTTATGAGTTTGCATGAATTTAGTTTTTGCATTTTGTTTTTGTATATATATATATATATATAGAAATGTATAATTCAAGAATTATATTAAAATGATAAATTGAGTTGAATATCATATTCTTGAATTGACATAAAATCCATGTATATTGTATTTGAATTGACAAACGTCATTATTTCATCGAATTCACAAATGGTCGACGATTCGCAGAAGCAACCGAGCGCCGTGCTTTTCTCACACTCGCTGTTAATTAAGATGACCCCTGCGACCTTGTTGCTGTTTCCGGGTGTTATTGTTCGCAGTTGGAACAATAAATCAAGAGGTTATGAACTGTCAGACGAAACGTCGTCCTAATTGTTCATAGGAAGCGACACTTGCGAAAGCGGCACAAAAATACTAACCGTAACTGAAGAATTTCAAAATTTAGGTGAGAGTTACCTAGTGAAAAAATGTAATAATAAATAAATATTTAAAATTTATTTTGAAAATTATGTTCCATTTGAAGCTGCAAAATATTTTTTTTGCAACACAGATTTAAAAAAAAAAAAAAAAAAAATTCCGCAGAAAACAGAATTGCCGAACATTATTATTTCGTTGAATTCGTAAACGGATTAAGATTCACCTTTACTCATGTTCGTGGCTAATTAAGAACTCTTTATATATTATTTCAAAATATGTAGCATTTTTATGCATATCTTTTAATTAATGAATACAGCTAGTTCTTCAATGACGCGAGAGTTCCATGGTTGGCCAAGGCTTTCTGCCTGATTCCGAATCATGAGATGTTGTTTTCTTTTTAATACGCTTTTATTACTTTCACTAGTATGTTTGTTTGTTTGTTTGTAACTGACTCTTTGGGCTGGATTTTGCCCTACTTTAAGCGATCAGATTTAATTTAAACGTTGTAGACTTATCAAGGACCGACGACACTAAAATATTTTGATAAGTTTATTATCTCATCATGATTAGGATCGCCAAGATTAGTGATTTTATTTTAACTTGTGAAGAGCAATTTAACCCATGTAGAATGAAAGTACCTAAGACATTCAAACCTGCGTGGGACAGCGGCACAACGGATAACGCGCTTGACTACGGATCAGTAGATTCCCCGTTCGAATCTGGCTAGCTCGATATGTTCGCATCTAGTCTTTGTTTTACTCACAATTAAATTATTGTAAGAACTGTAGTTCCAGTCCTCCGTACCGGGACTTCATTTAAATATTATAGTTTAAAAAACTAAAAAACACACTTTTAGAGTTAATCAAACTAAAAAATAATAAATAATTGTTAACATAAGAAGAAAAAAATGAATGCCCCTGTTCTAAAAGCGTGGAGTGCTTTGTATGACATTTTAAAACTAAGTCTGCATTTCGGAATGAAACTAGTGAAAAATTATAACAATTGATATCGGGCACCCCACGCTTTTAGAACAGTGACATTCATTTTCTCGTCAGTCATTTTATTCTTATGTTAACAATTATTTATTACTTTTTAGTTTGATTATCTCTAAAAGCGTGTTTTTTAGTTTTTTTTAAACTATAATTTATTAGAGATAGGGTTGTCAGTCTTATGTCCAACGCTCTACAGTTATATTAGAGGGTTACCCTTGGGGCCTGATGGCCGAGTGGCTAGGCCCTTGGGGCCTTGGCCGAGGCCCTCGGTACCACAGGTTTCAGATTCGAATCTCGGCGGAACCATGGATATTTGTAGTGGTTCGGAATCCACTTTAAGCCGTACGTCCCGGTCTCATATGACCCTAGAACGTCACGGAGCTCTGTCAGACTTCATATACTCACCCATATCTTTCCCAAACTGTAAAGGGGCAACTCAGCTCTAGGTACAGTGATGCGGTGAGGTGTAGTAGTAGTAGTAATAGTCTTATTAGAGCGAGACCTAAGGTTTAAAATGGATTTCAAACCAATACAAGCATCCATAGCACCGCCTGGACTCGAACCCGAAACTTGTGGTACCGAGCACTAGAGCTCAAGTCCTTCAGGTCCCTGAAAACGTTTGTATTTCTATGCATATATGAAATTAAGATTTAAATAAATATTGACTTACCAGAATTTAAGATTTTAAGATTAAAATTGTTATAAGACTTCCAGTGCATATTATTGATTTTTTTTCAATGTTGGACACTTAACCTGACATAACTACTATAATTATTCAGTAGCAAAATCAGTTAATTCTAACATAGCCCAGGTTGGGGTGTTACTTTATATTCGCAAGTGGGAAGAGATAATAGAATTATGTCATCCCAATGAATTTACAATTGTCTGGCCAGATGCTATCGGTCGTTGGCCTCATTCAAAGCACAATGAGGTGCGTCAAATCACTTTGAGTATTTTCCTAGAATCATTAGCAATCGAGATACAGCTGCTTGATTGTGAGCTATTAGGATTCTAAATTTCTACATTAAAAACTTCGAATTTCTGAAAATCGTATTTTTTGGTACATCACCACACGATAATAGTCATAGCTGTTATATAATAATTTCATAATATGAAATTTTAACTATATATTTTTAATGTTAAATATGCACTGAATGTGTGCATTTTAAATATGTTGTTGTTCTAATGCAGCTGGCAATAAAAAGACAGTTAATCTTTAGGCTATAAGCAAGGGCTGCACCGCTGGTACTCATTTAGCACTACCCAGGGGGCACGTGTAGCTTGAAGATAGGCTACAGATGCGAGTAACACTACTCCCGCAACCCCTACTATCTTATTAGACGGGGACTTGCGGTTTAAAGTGGATTCCGAACCACTCACAAACATCCATAGCACCGCTGGGAATCGAACCCGAAACTTGTGGTACCGAGGGCCAGAGCGCTACCCACTACCCGCTTCCATTAGTACCCCTGGAGATTTTAAATATATTAAATTAAAGATGAGTCTTTGACAATTTTGTTAAAAAATTACTTTATATTTTTCTTCTAAATTGCTCCTAATTGCTCCTATTTTACTCAGTTATACTTTTAATTCAGTGTATGCATAGTGAATATAGATTTACATGTTTGCTAGTACAGGTTTTTTCCCTACATCAGGGCGGAGACCATATCGGCCAAGAGGCCTGTAGCAGCCCAATAAAAACCAGCCTTGTTGTAAAAGTTGTCTGAAGAACAGCTCACAAGATAACGCTGGACAGCTTGTCAAATGTGTAAAATCCATAAAAGTGCCCGAAGAACACAGGACACAGTCAGGAATAGTGGCCACGCCGATACGGCAAAGGTGACCTTGTAGAAAGTCATGTCCAGGTCAAAAGTCTAAAATTTGCAGTAAAGACAATGTGAGAGAGGTCCATGGGGTAGGGGAAGTACAATAATGAACTCCAGACCTTATCCGTCACAAATTCAACACGGTCATTTTTGGTGGGATATTTACAATTTATTTTTTAATGCATCACAGATTTGTTGGTAAGACACAATAAAATGTGGCTATTGCAAATTGCATCCATTTTTTTTCAATTCCTTCTATTTGCTCACATTCTCCCTATATAATATCTTGTTCACACTTTCAATCGTTCATAAAAACTTTTATTCATCCACTCAAATTCAAATACATTTTTTGAACTTTTAATGGATGACACTGGATGTTAATACAGTTTTTTCAAATATTCATTCATTAGTTAAGTGTTTAATTAACTAATTTTTAGTTTTTTTTAGATTTAAGTTGCACGTATCAGACCAGATAGACTTAAAAATGAATGGAATTTATTTATAAAGGACTTTCTTCAATAGAGTGAAAAAAAGTAGGAATTGACTTAAAAAAAAATTTTTTTATATTACTTGTTTAAATTGTAGTGACGAACTCGCATCTCGTTCGGTTGCCCAGAGACGTTCCAAGGGGCACCATGTGGAGGCGAGACATTCACTTCCACACCACCGCATGCTGGTACTTGGGATATGTTTTTCAAATTCTTTTAATTAGAAGTGCTTACAGGAAGTAAAATGTTTGAATATTGTCGATATTTGCTGTATAGCATTGAATATTGTCATGAAGTTTACCAATATTTTCTATATTGAATATTGTCATGAAGTTTGCCAATATTTGCTATATTGAATATTGTTATGAAGTTTGTCAATATTTGCCAAATTTAGACAAATAATACGCATGCATATATTTTAATTTTCATGTTTGTCCATTTTATGAGTTAATTTAACAATAGCTTAAAATGTTTTTTTTCCATAAAAAATATTTAAAGATTTTGCTTCTAAACGTTGTCGGCCATCTTAAAAGAAAACTATACAGCCTGAGTAACTGTAGATGTCGAGGCAGACTTGCTAACTGTCGATTTAAGACACGCTGATACAATTCCTATCTAATTTGCTTGTTTTCCAAATAGCATGTACACATGTTATCAGTGGAAATAAAGCTTGTGAAAACTCATAATAATTTGGTTAAGGCCTTCTCAAATGGAAACTTACATAGCTCTTTCTTTTCAGCAAACAAGTGACACATACAATGTTATTTTATAACGTCATATGAAACTCCTCGCATCTCATTAGTTTCAATCTACGCTGCATCAAAACAAGTAACAGGTTTCGGTAATGGAAGATAAAAGTTGCTGGCGAGCAACTGTTTTATTAGATAAACCAGTTTGATTATGTCAGTTCAATCAGACCGAGACAACAGTGTTTTCAGATAAATATCAGTTTGATTAGGTCAGTCCTTGTCAGTTCAATCAGACCAAGACAACCATGTTCTCATATAAATGTTTAATTACATCAGTCCATGTCAGTTCAAATCAGACCTAGACAACTGTGTTCTCAGATAAATCAGTTTGATTACGTCGGTGCTTGTCAGTTCAATGAGACAAAATAACCGTGTTCTCAGATAAATCAGTTACATTACGTCAGTCCTTGTCAGTTCAATCAGATGAAGACAACAATGTTCTCAGATTTCGATAAAACTTAGCAAACTGAATCTCCTTATAGCGGTAACCAACCACATAAAATAGTTTCTATCCAGATGATTTAATTTCAATTTTACAGCCCAACCAACTTTCACCAAGGTATCGTTTTTTTGTCGTGTCCACTAATCTTAGTTGCACACTAATCTCTCTCTCTCTGTCACATACACGCATGCATTCACGCACGCACACACATGCACCAAACTGCACCCTTCCTGATATATTATTCGATCTCTTTGAAATTTTACAAACTTGTCAATGAAAGCAAAAAGTTTTCAGAAAAATTATGTGTTAATCTATAAAAGGAATAAAACAATACAAGCATTTTTTTTTTTTTTTTGTGAATCCTAATGGGATTACTTAATTACCCCGTTAAATTACTTAAGAAAAACAGAAATTAAGTTATCAATGCTAAAATGGACAGGTAAAATGTCATCAACCATGCATGTTAAATAATATACCTAAAGATGTCTTTTATTCTTGCCAAGAAAAAAAAATATATTGTTTTTTTATTTCTTATACAGATAATATGACATTTATGTATATTTGCTGTGATTTTATGACAAAGACTTGTAGTAGATTATATTTTAAATTTCACCCCAAACCTAAAATTATATTTTTAAAAAGTATTGCAGCAAACTAAAAACTTATTTTTTTTCAACAAAGGACATTAGTAGGGGATGATATACACCAGAAGATAGTAACGAGAATTCAAATAATAATTGCCAGTTTTTTTTATCTTTACCATAAATTTAATTGATCATACCTCCTTCTTTGTAATTATTACCATAAAAAATAACTTGTGAGTTATTTAGTCAATCATCCTTTTCAATTGTGATTCATCCTTTTCAACTAATGAAAACTGGCACGGCCCTTGTGGGTCCGGGTAAGAATAACCCCACTATTGCCCATTCATGTCGTAAAAGGTGACTAAAAGGAGCTTCCATTCCATGGGGGGTATAACCAGGTGGGGTAAAGTTAAACTTCTCCCTTTGGGTACCCCTGTTTTTGTGTCGCAAGATCAAGGACAAAGAGAAGCTGCATTTTTGTTATCCTTTATCATGCTTCATACGGGTTTATGGACCTGGTCTAGATGTTGCTGTTGACCTAATAGGATAAGAAACAACACAACTGGTCCAAAAGTCACATTGCACCAGTCAACCAAACATTAGCTAGAACTAACACATAAATGTCTTCAGAGTGTGGAGTGTAACGTGTAAGAAAAATTCAGGAAATTAAAAATACAATTAGAATTCTTTATGTAGAAAACACAATTTTAATAATCAGTAAGAAATAATAAATGATATTATTTTGCTTGTCTGTTTTGAAAGATGGAAGATATTGTGAGTATTGGGGAGTTTACATTTGCAAAGTTTCACGAATGCATCTATATTCTAAAAGAAAGGCATATAAATTGCAATATATTTATCTGAAGAGGATAGGGATATTTTGATTTTTAGCACAGGATCTACTGTAAACTTGAAGACCAGTTGTCTGTATCACAAAAGTATATATATTCAAAAAGTGTGTGTTTCTTCCAAAAGTTTGTGTGTTAGATTTCTTGTGGAAAACACAAGAAATCTGTAAAAAAATTTCTACGTTTGATTATTGTCCAGAAATATAAATGTTTGTTAATGACGGATATCAAAGTAAAACCAGGGCAAAAACTCTGTGGTCATTGGTGAACAATTTTATTTAAAGATAATTCAGGTTCTAGTTATGAAAATGACTATCTCATTGAACCTAAAGACACCGATTTACACGCAGAACAAGTGACTCAGACAGATAGAGAAGATCAGTCAATTTTTTACTGATGATGGATGATCAATATATTACTGATAGATAAAGTAGCTTATGCGAGTATAAATCTCAAAATATCTAGTCAAGTCAAACCAAGTCCAAGATGAACTGAAAATGGAATTGTAAAAGCCATCGAAACTATTGATCTTTTTTGGCTTCACTGAATATAGTTATAAATTTCTTATTAAATCGATGTGCTGCATGCGATTATGGGTACTTGAAGACTTTTATAATTCGAATTATCAGTTCGTTAGTGAATCAGAAAATCATAATTTATTTTTTTCTTTCTTTTCAGCCAGAAGCAAATAAGATTAAATGTTCTTTAATGCAGACTTCTAAAAATGTTCTTCTTCTTCATCAGTGCAACAGCCCCATGATGGGCCAAAGCCGTCTGCCTACTGGCAGATTTCGAAACATGAGATGTTTTTTTTTTTTACTTTTAGGTTTGGTTTGTTGCTCTACGGTCATTTTGTGCAAGCTTTAGGCTAATTAGACCGAGACCTCGGATTCGAGCCCAGTTTATGGATGCCTGTGGATTCAGAACCACCAACAAACCTCCATGTGATCACCAAGATTCGGATCTGAAGCCTGTTTCACCAACGGCCAGAGCGCTAACAATTGGTCATCGGGCCGCTCTTCTTTGAGGGCTAAAGTTGTCAGTCTTACACTTAATGGCCATATTAGAGAGGGACCTACGGTTTAAAGTGGATTCCGAAACAATACAGACATCCATGGCAGGGCAGAGACTCGAAATCGAAATCTGTGGCACACAGCGTCATAAGTCTTGTTTAAAATTAATAAATTATTATAAATCTTGATATAAATTATAAAGAACCTTGATATCTATATTTCATTATAAAATTTTATTTCAATCAATTTTCTTAATTTAAAATTTTTCAACATTCGTTAATATGAAAATCTAAAATTACTAGAAGAAATCTCTTGTTCCTGTGTATATTAGAAATCTTGATCCGAAATGAGATTTTATAGATCAATAAATTTTCTGCATCTGGCTTTATTACCTTATCTAAAATTTTTATTAAGCATTATTGACTTCTCTTTACATTACGGATCGAATAAGATAAAGATTCAATTTCCGGTGTACATTGCGATTGCATTTCCTCAATAAAATACCGCTATTATACTTTCAACGCAAGATTATAAGAAACCCCATTATTAATGATTGATTTATGTAAGGTATTTTGCAAAATTAATAAAAATCTAATCGTGAATCAAAGTTTAAGACTAAGTTATAATAAAAGTTGTTGTTGTTACTTATGGCTTTATTAGAATTCAATCCATACAAATTTGGTCACTTACCGTAGAAGCAAAAAGAACATATAAACAAATTAAAAATACAAAGGAAAAGACCAGACTTTCTTAACAAAATGACCAAAAGGCCTTAAAACTTAAAAACAAGTTAAATGTTTTAAGGATAAAAATTTGAAAAGCTGAAGTACCATAATAAGAGTCCTTGTGATCAGGACATGTTTTCTCTGGCCCTCCAGTAAAGAGTACACAAATCACCATTCTGTTGTAAGTTAAGAGTCCAATCCAGAGCAAACAAGTAGGTAGGCCTTATTCATTTTGTCTGTCTTTCTAAAACACATATATCAGAGTTCACAATCTCTATTTTGGTCAGATATTCGCAGGCGGTGGTGTCCGGTTCTTAATCTAAAATTGGCACAGCTTCTTTGCAAAGTTTTTACACTAAATTTTTCCAGTCATTCCAGATAGTCTCCAGACTTTTTCTTTGGTGTTAGATAGTAATTAACTAACATACGATGACTTAATTTTGTCCCGTCTCATTCTCCTAAAAGAGTCAAGAAGGGTTAGGACCATGTCCTGGCATTCTTCTGTTCCTTTTTTTTTTATAATAATACTTATAATAAAAGTACTAATTTGTTGAATGTTTTTATGTACTGGGATAAGAGTCTGTTTGAAGCAGTGAAAGATAATGTTGTTTTTTTTTTTTGCGAAATTTTATTAGAACTTAAAAATACAATAAATGTTGTTATAATGTATTTTAATAATTATGATATGGTTTATTCACAATCAGCTGATTTTTTTGATATTTTAAATTTTCTTTTTGCGCTATTTCAAATTTTACATTTAGCTTTTAGCTTCCACAAATTAGAAGTCATTAGATTTTAATATCAGTAAACTCTAAAAATGCATTTAATGGCGAATTTATTATTTGTAATAAATCACGAACTTTAGTTGGGCGTTTTTAGTTGTTTGATTACAATTTATCTTTCATAACCACAGTGTTCTCTTTTATTTGCATAACATTTGGGTAAATTGGATAAAGTAGCTTAGTAGCATATGCAAACACAACAAAATTTAAATAATTATTTGCATTTTACTTGTTAAAAAAGAAAGAATTTATGTTAAACATCGTAAATAATAGATTTGGCTGGCGAGAGTGTGCAATCATTCTTGCAACTCTCGCTGTATTGACCACACAAGCACGCGATTGGTTGTCACGAATGTCTTCTGGCAATTAGAGACACGTGATTTAATTTTAAGAAAGAAAATTAAGAAAAAGAAATGAAATGATTTATTCTAATTATAAAAATAAAAATAAATAATAATAAAAATAATAATCACAGTGTTCCTTTTATTTGCATAACATTTGAATAAATTCAGATAATGCAGCTTACGTGAGCATAAATTTTAACAAAAATTAAAACAAAATTTAAAATAATTCTTATTTACATTTTACTAGTTAAAAAAGAAAAAAAAAAAATTGTGTAACATCGTAAATAATGGTTTGTCTCATACGAGGGCCGTGTGCAATCATTCTTGTGAACTCTCTACATTGACCGCATGCAGCTCGTGATTAGTTGTCAGGAATTAGTTGATCAGGAATGTCTTCTGACAGTCAGAGACATGTGATTGGTTGTCAGAAATGTCTTCTGGCAGTTAGAGACACGTGATTTGATTTCAAGGAAAAAAATTAAGAAATAATTGAAATGATTTATTCTAATTGTGAAAATAATTAATTAAATTACTTAAGACCATTTAAAGAACAAAAATTTTAAAATTATCATTTAGTAAATTAAATTAACTTTGTTTATTAATTCCATGTCATAAGGATTTGTATATTTGATAGCAGAAATTGTAATAAGCTTTGCATCATATAATTATATATATTCGTTAGATTTTTTGCCTTGGCATCAAACACATAAGGTCATTTTGAGTGAGTTAAAGGAGATGGGAAATTAAGCTTAGATAAAGATGAATTTTTTTATTTTAGCAATTACAACAAATTTTTATTGGACAATCACATTTATAAAAAATGGAATTTCAACAAAATTTATGTTCTAAGCGTTTGTAAAACAGCAATTTTTTGTAAAAAATACCATTTGTAAACTATTCATATGTCCATTGATTAAAGTTTACGGTGTTTCATACAAAAATTCGTCAAAACATATCCTTTATTTTTCAAATCTTTATCTATGGTATGCTCTAAAAATACTTCAAAAGAAATGCTCTGCTACGGTGAATGATCCTGCAAAATAACTCATAACTCATTTTGTAACGCTTTGTTTGCGACCTTTTAGCGTTCACCTTTACGCAATTGGACATCCGGACGTTTTCATTTTTTTTATATTTTTTAAAAAAAAGTTTTTGGAAAACAGGGTTCATATTCATCAGTTTTTAGATGTTCTGCATATGCTTTACTTTCCTAGTGATCTGGATTTGACTGCTATTGAACTGCTTTTTTTGTTTTTATATCTTTTCTAGACATGCAATCATGAAAACAAATGTTTTAGTAAAAACAGAATTTCATGTAAAGTCCTTTTTTTTTCAAATTTATTAGCCATTTAGTGTTGTATTAAAAAATGTATAGCTGATTATTACATCCATCAGAAAAAAATTTGATCCATAAAAATTGAGTGCTAATATAACATCAAATAAAAAGTTCGAGACCCACATTCTTCTTTTTCAATGTCGCAACAGCCCTGTTGTTGGCCAAGGCCGTCTGCCTACTGCCAGATTCCGAAACATGAGATGTTTTCTTTTTACGGGGTAGGTTTATCAGCCCTACGTCCTATACCCATATTAGGTCGGGACCTATGGTTTAAGGTGTACTCTGAACCATACACTACAAGTATTACCACCACTACAAGTATTCATTATACCTCCGGGACTCGAATCCAAAACTTGTGGCACTGAGAAGCAGAGTGCTAGCCACTCAGGCATCAGGACCCCGAGTCCCATACTCAGCGTCGGTATTAACAGGTTGGCTTGTTCCAAGGTACTTTTAAATAATTATTGTTTATATTTTACTAGTTAAAAAGAAAGAATTTATGTTAAACATCGTAAATAACGGTTTAATCTGCACAAGCGCTGTGTGCAATCATTCTTGTGAACTCTCTGTATTGACCACAAGAAGCACGCGATTGGTTGTCAGGAATTTCTTCTGGCAGTTAGAGACTCGTGATTAGATCACACAATTTCTCCGGCGAGGTCAGTGTTTCACTCACGAAGTACACTACACACAATAGTCAAACCAGATAAAAACCACCCAGCTTTCAGACAACTTTGGAAACAAGTCCAGCAGCAGAGAGACACTGAACCAATTGCTCAACAAAGTCTATTGTCATCACTTCCTGTGAAAAGGCATCCCAGATTCAGTCGTGGGCAAAGATTCTAATGGAGGTCTTAATATAGGTGGTCTATATCTTAATCATGTGGTCCCTTCCCAGAGACAACAATTACGCTACAAAACGCAATGAAATCCTCATCGAAGAGCACAGGAAGGACTTTGGCCAACTCATAATCTCTTGTTCAAATGTCACAAATGGCGCGAAGCCAATTTGTCAGTTTGTTACCTAATTAAGTTTTAAGAAACTTTAAAGCATTTATGGATGACCATACTTTGGTCGCCAAAATATGATTGAAAATTCACAATAACGGCGTAAGGAATTTATATTTTATAAAAGATAAATTTATATTTTATCTATTATACAAATTGAGATTTCGAATAATAGTTGTTTTCGACTGTTACTTACCTTTTGCTTCTTCTGATCTCATCTGTTACTGAAATAGCAAAAATATGACACCTTCAATATTGTCCAGCATGTATCACAAATAGTGTATTACATTGCACCCATATACACATGCCACCACAGTTTATAACGAGCAATCCTATATGTGGCTCACATGCTTTTTAATCTTTCTCGAACTTATTGGAAGGACACTCTGGCGTTCGGTTTTCGTGGCTATTTTTAGTATAGGAATTTTCGGTTCCGTTTTATTGCCGTTAAAAGAAACACTAAGATAAATAAGAAACAATAAATAGAGATTTATACGAAGCACTGAAAAATATTTTGAAGTGATTATTTTTGTTTTTCGTGAAAATATACAGAGGACGGTGCCTCGGCGATGACAGGTATATACATATAACATAAGAGATGGATTTGTAGAATTACGTATGATGAAATATTTTCCACATAATTCGGCAAATAAAATTAAATGCATGAAAGGTTTAAAGATAGATAAGGATATGCAAATGGCCATCATGGTTGCAAATTTCATAAAGGACAAGAAATAGAATCATAGAAAATTTGAAATAGGACAATTTTCGAACGTAAGATAGTTAAAAATAACATGTTGAAAAAAAAATGGAAATTTCAAAATAAAATCAAATTGTTATGGAATAAAAAAAAAAAAAAAAATGCTGGAACTTGACGATGAAATCTGGCTCACAAATATGGCATTTTTAGAAGGTTTTTGTAATTGTACAGTAACAAAATTTAAATATAATCATCAATATATATATATGTATATGTATATGTTTCAAACTATAGCAGCGTTTGAAATGAAACTTAAATTACGCCAATTTCAAATTTAGATAAACAATTTTATATATTTTGGTATGTTGGCTACACATAGTTCTGTGAGCGATGAAAAATATGCAGCCGTTTTTTTTCCTTTTGATAAAGAAACTGAGAATAGTTTTAAAGATTTCTGAAAAATTATAAATCTTCTCATTTATTTGCAATCTTTCGGTATACCCATTTTCTGTGAACATAAATTTATTATTTGACAAATTTAAAATGGAATGCGTAGAGTCTGATTTATTCTTGAGAAAATAATTTCTCTCATTGCAATCATGATTTATACATGTTATCGTTATTTTAATGCATCTACATTTGTAAGAAGCTATTTCAAATAGAATAAATTCGGAACCAAAATATTTGATGAGCACTTATAGATTTCATTGAAAATTGCAACTATTTCCAATGAACCGAATATCGAGTCGCATAAATAATATCAAACATATCTCTAATTTTTGTCTTTCACTTTCACAAAAATTCATAGAGTAATGAAGCATAAATTACTTAAATTTACTATGCTAACTATATATTTAAAATTTTCTTCTCATTAGTTATCGTTGTAGTTAGTGTATGTTGTGTGTGGCTCAAATCTATTAATCTTCTTATTTGGCCCCGAAAAGCTGCAAGATTAAATACCATGGTGTAAAAAAAGTTTAGATACGAAACAAGTTAAAATTGTCTTTTCATAGTTCATTTGTTAAATATTTCGTATCAGATTATATATATATATATCACTACCTTTTATGCACCTAACAGAAACTAGATTTCGAATATGCTAACATAAAATTTAGCATCATTAGCTATCTGGATTAACGTGAATCGTTCGTTGCCATTTCTGTTTTCCACAGTGCCAGCAGCCATCTCCTGACAACCTTGCTTTCCTCTGCCTCCTCTTTCCTTCTTTTCCTTCAAGATTGACAGTTCAAAGCTCTTTTGGGGAAGGCTCAGCTCTCCGTCAAAACATAACCGTCCTGTGTCACCACATGCTTATTAGGTTAGCAGACAAACAAATCACACACACACACACACACACACACACACACACACACACACACACACACACACACACACACACACACACACACACACATATATATGCAGGGGGTTATCAAAATAATGGAAACAACTGTGAATAAAAGTGGCATCTAAGAATGCTCTTCGTAAGCATTAAAATTTAATCTAAGCTACCAAACGTTATTTGCTTTTATATGAAAAGTTTATAGTAGACCTGCTGAGAGTTTTCCGGTTTCCCCCCATATATATATATATATGCAGGGGTTATCAAAATAACGGAAACAACTGTGAATAAAACATGGCATCTAAGAATGCTCTTCGTAAAGCATTAAATTTAATCTAAGCTACCAGTTATTTGCTTTTATATGAAAAGTTTATAGTAGACCTGCTGAGAGTTTTCCGGTTTTTCCCCCATATGACAAGCAAATGCAGAGTTTTTATCTCTAGCACGACAATTTCCCCTTTGATAGTCCTATGGGTGGCATTTATGGCATACTAAAATGGAACACGCTGCCCTAACTATGTTCACAGAAAAAAAATATATAAACCTATATAATTTATGCTATAAATACAATTCTTAAAATAATTCAGTTTTAAATATTAATACAAACTAGAAATGAAATAAAATCAAATGTTATTTATGAAAGTGTTAATTTTTTCAATATTTGAATGATTTAAAAATTATTTAAATCAAACGTTTTATATATAAAACTTCTCCCATTTGATACTACATTTATAGCATACAAATATATTCTGTGCATATAAGCAAAATGTTTCTTTAATCGTTCAACCGTGATTCCTCCTAAACACTGGCAAAGTGCCTACCTGTGGCGTTCTGAAGAAATGGCCAGTAGGCCTCGAGATTCTCACCCGAGAAGAAGTACAACGCACCCACGCACTCCTGCTGAGAAACGTTTAATTTGTAATCTCTCATCCTATAGGAAATATATTTAACACAACACTACATCGTAGTTGGCTTACAGACTCTCATCTGAAGAGGAACTTTCGTGCACCCTGCGCGTACCTGAGTATCAGGATTTCGGCTTAGAAGTTGATTCCTTCCACGAATCTATATAATTATATGTCTTTAAATGTACTACATACTGTCTTTAATTGTATGTATGTGATGTTTGTGCGTGTGTAAATAAAGCTGTAAGTTCTCAAACATGTCCCTCAAGTCACAACTGAACCACACCTAGTTACAATTCAACTGCACAATCTGCATACTACAATCATAATGAACAAATATATGATAAAAGATAATATAATAGATATAAAATAAATTAAAAATGTATAATAAAATATTGTACATATTTTAAGAATATATATTATTTAATTTCCTATTTTTAAACATATAAATCATATATATATCTATAAATAAATATTTCGAATCAGTATTCCATTATACAAGGAAGCTTATATGTATATATCTAAAACCCATCAATACGATTTCCATTTCTTAAAAGCAGCTGTTTTTGAAGGTCAATACCAAGAGAAACAACAAACAGAAGCCAAAAATGTCATCTAAAATCAGCCTTACAGAATGTGTGTTTGCTCAAAAAGCAACATGCTCACGCTCGGCTAAATCTTAACTTAGATACAAAGCAAAAAAGTAATCCGAAAGATATGGAAATACAAACGTATCATTTAATATTTGAAGTGCAGTTTACTACGGGAAGCTGTTCTTAAATGAAGTTGGGAAACTCGTTTTTAACAGTTCCATTTTGGACAGGAGCAGTAAATTGAATTTTAGAAAATGAAGTCAATATTGGGTTATTTATTGAAAAGATCTCTTTATCGGTGGCGCATATTAAAAAGTGAGTATCGTATTGATCTTAATGCTATTTTCAAATGCTTGTTTGATGATCAATGATTTGTGCTTAAAATACAGAAAAAGTGTTGTTTTATATTTGCTGATGACCGAGTGGCTAGCGCTCTGGCGCTCGGTACCACAGGTTTCGGGTCCCAGCGGTGCGATGGATGTTTGTAGTGGTTCGGAATCCACTTTAACCGTAGCTACCAGTCTAACTTGATCTTAGATCATTGCAGAGGTATTGTTACTCCGCGTCCGTAGCCTATCTTCAGGCTACACGCACCTCCAGGGGAGTGCTAAGTGAGTAACGTCAGTGCAGCGCTTGCCTTGTCTAACGCCGGTGCAGGCATCGAAGACAACTGTCTAAGCGTTTGCCAGTTGCATTGGAAAAAAAATGCCAATGTAAATTGGTATTTATTAAAATTTTATAAAATTATTTATTTAAATCTTTAATTTTGATATTTATATTTATATGGGCCCGATGACCGAGTAACTAGCGCTCTGGCGCTGTGTGCCACAGGTTTAGGGTTCGGTGGGAGTTTGTGTTTGTAGTTGTTCGGAATCACCTTAAACCGTTTTCCCTGGTCTAATATGACTACTACTACACCATACCACACCACATCACTGTGCCTAGAGCTGAGTTGTCCCTATACAGTTTGGAATGATGTGGGTGAGATGTCAGACTGGGCTCTGTGACTCTCTACAGTCATATGAGACCGGAACCTACGTCTTAAAGTGGATTTCGAACCACTACAAACATCCATGGCACCGAGACACTCAGCCATTCAGGCCGCCGATCTAATATGACTATAGAGTGTTGGGCGTAGGGCTGACAACCTTGTCCTGTAAAAAAGAAACCATCTCCTATCTCGAAATCCACCAGTAGGCAGACGGCCTTGGACCATCTTGAGCTGTAGTGCCATTGAATTAGTTATTTATATTTATTATCTGGATTAAAGCCACTGAGCTTCTTGCTATATTATTAAAATCAATTTCTTTTATTTTACCCAAGAATAAATTATTAAAATACTATTTTTATGTACGAAGTATTCAAGGAAGTGTTATGATACAGTTGCATATTTCAAGTACAATTACATACAGAAACTTTCATCTATCGTATAATGTACTTAAATATATATTTTTCCTTTTATTTCCCGTATATTAAGATCTGTAAAGTTTTCAAGTTTAGAGTTGGATTTTTACATTTCATTTGAAAAAAAAATTACATTATGGTGTGTTTTATCCGGTTATTCATTAATTTTATTTTTGAATTGAAATTTTTATTTGCTAATTTATAATTTCAACATTATCTTTCGGTTGTTTGAAATGATAATTTTTCATTCAATAATTTTGAAAATTGTGATTAGTTGAATAAAATCTGAAAAATAAAAATATCCTCGATATGCTGCCTTAGTTCATAAAAATAAATGATATGAATTTTAGTTAAAGTTTTAAAATTATTTTTTAGTATAAATATATTGTATTTTTGTATATCTTAGAAATTTTGAGATCGTTTGTTAATAATTAACAAACAAAATTGTTTGTTAATTATTTCGTAAGAAGAGAAAGAATATGTCTCCTTTTAAAAAACAATTGATTTATTTAACTATTTTAAATCTTGAGTAATTTTTAAAAACATTTGACGTATTTACCCTATTTTAAATCTTGTGTAATTTTTAAAAACAATTGACGTATTTACCCTATTTTAAATCTTGTGTAATTTTTAAAAACATTTGACGTATTTACCCTATTTTAAATCTTGTGTAATTTTTTAAAAACAATTGACGTATTTAACCTATTTTAAATATGTAATTTTTAAAACAATTGGTGTATTTAACCTATTTTAAATGTGTAATTTTTAAAAACAATTGGTGTATTTAACATATTTTAAATGTGTAATTTTTAAAAACAATTGGTGTATTTAACATATTTTAAATGTGTAATTTTTAAAACAATTGACATATTTAACCTATTTTAAATATGTAATTTTTAAAAACAATTGGTGTATTTAACCTATTTTAAATGTGTAATTTTTAAAAACATTTGACGTATTTAACCTTTTTAAATCTTGTGTAATTTTTAAAAACAATTGACATATTTAACCTATTTTAAATATGTAATTTTTAAAACAATTGGTGTATTTAACCTATTTTAAATGTGTAATTTTTAAAAACAATTGGTGTATTTAACATATTTTAAATGTGTAATTTTTAAAAATATTTGACGTATTTAACCTTTTTTTTAAACCTTGTGTAATTTTTAAAAACAATTGACATATTTAACCTTTTTAAATCTTGTGTAATTTTTAAAAACAATTGACATATTTAACCTATTTTAAATATATAATTTTTTAAAACAATTGGTGTATTTAACCTATTTTAAATGTGTAATTTTTAAAAAACAATTGGTGTATTTAACATATTTTAAATGTGTAATTTTTAAAAACAATTGACATATTTAACCTATTTTAAATCTTGTGTAATTTTTAAAAACAATGACATATTTAACCTATTTTAAATCTTGTGTAATTTTTAAAAGCAATTGGTGTATTTAACTTATTTTAAATCTTGTGTAATTTTTAAAAACAATTGGGGTATTTAACCTATTTTAAATATTGTGTAATTTTAAAACAATTGATGTATTTAACTTATTTTAAATCTCGTCTAAATTTTAAAAGCAATTGATGTATTTAACTTATTTTAAATGATGTGCGATGATATAATGATGAATTCAATCAGTTTTTTTAAACGCATAGAATAGAAAAGGTATGAGTTAATTTTCTGTCAAATGTTGAAATGTATGTTGCCAGTATGACATCATGAACCTGTTAGAATATAGTAAAAATAGTATACAGTGCCTCACAAAAGTTTTAACATAGAATTGTCATGTATTCAAATAATTAAATTAAAAGTTATTGAGCAAAATTGTAAAAAGACTACTGATTAGAAATAATTTAACTTAAATATATTTCTCATTTTATTTGCATTTGTTTTAATATTTTGACTAAAAACACAGTAATACATGATGAAATAATGAATGTTACTCACGGGTGACGATTACTTTTCGAATTAGAACGATAAATACTTTTGTTCAATAAAAATCTTTCAAGTATATATCATTATAAGATTAATATAATTCTTATTAAGACTTCAGTTTTAAGAATACTTTTTAGTATTATTAGTAGTGGTTTTGTTATAGTTTCGAAGTAAATTTTGAGCTTATTTTTTTCCAAATTTCTTGCATTGCAGATTTTAGTTGCTGCTTTGAGAAAATATTATATTTCCAAATTCTTTTCAAAATTTTGGTCAAATATTTTTTATTGAATCTGATAACAGTGGAGGCATTTTAATGAATTATTTACAATTGTAAAGCAACTATATAATACTTTACGTATAAGATTAACCTTTTAATAGTTTTGGTATATATTCAAAGTAATTTTTTAGGAAATTTTGAAGTTATTTTTTCCAAATTCCTGAATTGCCGATTTTAGTTGCTGTTTTGAGAAATATTATATTTCCAAATTCTTTATCAAAATTCTGGTCAAATATTTTTATTGAGTTCAAATCTGATGTTTATAGAAGCAGTTTATAAATTAGAATAAATTTCAGCAATTGAAAAGCAACTGCAATCGAACTTTTACGGCAATATGCCGTCTTTTATCTAATAGAAATTCGAATCATTCCATAGATTGAAATTTTCGAATTTTAAGTTTTCGTTTAAAATGCCAGTTTATAGTACATTTACTGATCTATGATATTATAAAAAAATTCGAACTTACCTACACTCACTCCGATACTATAACTCCTCCATTACCGAATAGAAGTAAATTTAACAAATGGAAATAAGTTCTCGTTTCTAAAATTCTTGCAATTTTTCCTAAACCATTTTGCAATTACTAGTTCCAAATTTACTGTTTGCTTTCATTATGAAATATAACGTTGTAAAAAAAAAAAATGTTTTTCCATGTTTCTGTAAAATAAAATTCGAAATTTTCGACTTTTTATAGAAATGAAGAATTTTCTTTTCCACTCCACCATGATTAAAATATTCTTTCAAATGTTTTTTGAACTTAACAGGTATTCCACAACATTCTTTCAATTCTGCTATAGCTGATATTTTGGATGCACGTTTATATTAGAATTGTTTTCGTTTTATTTCATGAGACAAAATTTTCTCGAATTCTCTCATTTACTATGCTTTTTATAATGTATTATGGTGAAAAAAAGTATAACAACTTAAGCTTACTGTCTCATTAATTTTTTTATTGTATAGCTTTTTCTAAGTGCAAATTAATAATAATTTTGTGAATTTTGAAGATGTATACTTGCTTAATCCAGTTATGAAGATATTCTTATTACATAAATAAACACGAGATAAAAAATATTGACGCCATGACAGCCGATTCTAAAACTAAATAGCTGGTTCTAAAATTAAACATCCGATTTTAAATAAACAGCCGATTCTAAAATTAAACAACTAAGTAGCCTATTTTATTTAATATGCAAAGCTGTATTCGAAAAAGTACTTTTAATTAAGCTCTAAAATAAATGTAAAGTCATTATATTTGTTTAATTTCTTCAAATTTCATTTTAGTCTATAGTAGTTTTTATGTCAAAACTTTTATGAAAATTATTTAGGCTTAAAAATATCTTTTTGTTTTTAATTTTTAAAAAATTTAAAAAAAAAATATTATATCCACTAAACTATACTGTATTAAATGGAACTAATTGTTTTTCCCGCGTTGAAATCTTGAAATTTTTAATTATAACTAAATAGTCGATTCTAAAATTAAACAGTCGATTCTAAAATTAAACAGCCGATTCTAAAGCTAAACAGCCAGTTCTAAAACTAAACAGCCTATTCTAAAATTAATCCAATTTTAAAATTAAGCAGCCGATTCTAAAATTTTTTTTTTTACTTCAATGCAGCAGGCAAACACTTAGACAGCTTGGTCTTGGATGCCTTAAGGCAAACGCTGTACAGACGTTACTCACTTTGCATCACCTAGGGGGCGCGTGTAACTTGAAGATACGGAGTAACAATGCCTCCGCAATGCTCTGCGATCCTATTAGGACCGGGACCTACGGCTTAAAGTGGATCCCGAACCACTGTGGGACCTGGTACCGAGCGCTAGCCACTCGGCCATTCGGGCCCCCGATTTTAACATTAAACAGCCGATTTTAAAAACAAAACAACCGATTCTAAAATTAAATAGCCGATTTTATTTAATATGCAAAGCTGTATTCGAAAAAGTACTTTTAATTAAGTTCGAAAATTAATGTTTAGTCAACATATTTGTCTAATTTCTTCAAATTTTATTTTAGTCTAATGCGTATGTGAAAATTTTTATCAGAATTATTTACAGTTAAAATATCTTTACTTTTTACATTTTGAAAATTAAATAAAAATATTATACCCACTAAACCATAACTGTATTTAAACAGAACTAATAGTTTTTTTTTTTCATCTTGATATCTTGGAATTTTTAATTATTTTTACTTTTTTTTTTAGAAATATAAACCAAAACCTCACATAAACTTTTGTTGAGTATTATATTTCTTTGTTACCCCGAATTTCTAAAGTAAACATAAACATTGAGGATAAATAAACATTGAGATTTTTTTTTTAATGTTTTATTGATTAAAAATATCGAAACTTTATAAAAAGATATTTGTTTTTCGGAAGAAATGTTTACACAAGACAAAAGTTTTCAATTTTCAACCCAATTTTTCATGTTTATTTATATTGACAAAAAAAAAAAAAAAAAAAAAAAAAAAAAAAAAAAAAAAATTTCCTTTTAACTTCATAAATGTTAGAGTGATATTTAAAGTGGGCAGATATTTGATTGAAGAGCAAAATATTTATTTTTCTCTATTTTTTTTATTTAAATAAAATCTTGCAAGGACAAATTTTCTTTGTTTACTTAGTTCCGTTATTTTAAAAAAAATTTGATTTATTTTTTTAATACATTAATTAATGTAGAATTTAAAAAAAAAGAAAATTTTCAAATGAATAAAAAAAAAAAACTAAAAAAAAAAAAAAAAAAAAAAATTAATCTGGAAAGTTTAATAAAGAGGTTTACATATTTCAGACTTCCAAATAATTTTCGAAGCTCGCTTTCTGTTTATTTAAGGTAATCATAATTTTTCAAATGTCATTTGAAAAAAAAAAAAATGAGTTGTAGTTATAAAATTCATATTTTTCGTCTTTTTTTTCTTAGACACAGTTTGAAAAAAAGTTAAGTAAGTAAAGGAAGAATTTTAATTAAATTTGAGTGATTGGAAGGAAATAACAGCATTAATTTACAAATTCATTGATTTATCCTGAAACAACATTTCTGAGTATTTATTTTTATTTTTAATTTTAAATGCATTAGATATATGCATAGTGGCCTGATGGTTGAGTAACTAGCACTTGGTGCCACAGGTTTCGGGTTCGAATCCCGGCGGTGCCATGGATGTTTATATTGGTTCATAATCCACTTTAAACCTCAGGTCCCGGTATAATATGACTGTAGAGTGTTGGGCGTAGGGCTGACAATTCTACCCCGTAAAAAGAAAATATCTCCTGTCTCGAAATCTGCCAGTAGGCAGAGGGCCTTGGCACACCATGGGGCTGTTCCGCCACTTTTGATGTTGATGATGTAGAAAGAAGCTGTAGATATTCTATAATGCATGCATGCTCATATACTCGTTATATGAAAGTAAGTATCTGAATTGAGTAAAAATTACGTTTTACTGTATTGTATGTAGAAAGAAGTTTTAAATGTTGTTAGTCTGCTTACTATCTAGATGTGTTGTTTGTTATTTCTTATCCCCCTTAGTCGACAGCAACATCTAGACCAAGTCCATGAACCCGTGTGGTCTCATGGAAGGTCTGGTTTGGCTTGTCGTTCTACGGTCATTTTGTGCATACTTTTGGCTAAACAGACCGGGACCAAAAATTTAACGGGGATTCCGAACCACAAACAAACATCCATACCACCGCTAGGATTCGAGCCTGAAGCGTGGTGGGCAGGTAGGTACCAAAGGTCAGAGAACTAGCCAATTGGCCATCAGGCCGTTATCATAGAAGGAGTGAAAGGGCAGCTTCTGTTGTGATGGAGCACTCGTAGGCATCTGACTTGGCTCCGTGAAGCTGAAGTAGGAGGGCAGCACCTTCCGGAAGCAGTTTTAGGGGGAACAACGGCGCATTTTAAGTATCGGTTGAGAGGAAACCCGGAGAACTCCCACCAGGTAGTCCGAGTAACGAGGCAAGATGCTGAACATCACAAAAGTCATCGAAAAAAGTGTCTACAACAAAGCCGCCAGTGGATTGAACCTCAGCCCTAACGCTCATTAGTGGTGCACATTGCTAGTAAGCCACAAATCGGGCCTATGTAGATGTTTTTACTCATTATAGGAAATTAGAGCATTACGGGAGACAATATTTTAAAAATTTAATTTTAGGGTACTGGTTTTACCACATTGTTGTTGTTATTATTATTTTCATTCATATTATCTAATGATGTCTAATTACATCTATTATTAATGCCTAATTACATTTAATTACACCAACACAGATGTAATCAATAATGAAATCAATAGCAGGAAATTGTATTTTGTTATACTGGCCATTTTACTACACTTAAGCATTTATTTATAATTAATGTGGAACAGATTCGTCATAAGAAAATGTTCTAAATGTATTTCTATTTAAATAGGAAGAATATTTTCTTTCGTAGAATAGAAAAAAAAAAAAATAAACTCTAGCTGCAAAACATTTAAATATTAATCGAAACTTGTGTGATTCGATTCCATGTTCTTATAGGATTGAGTCTTTAAATATGGATTATTATTGTTAGGCTGGTTAAATATTTGCGTTTCTGATTAACTATTTCTATAACAGATTAACTATTACTAAAACGTTTAAATGTTTATACAATCATAATTTGTGTTTTAGAAAGTAAAAAATTGGGAATAACAATGGTAATTAAGACGATTGAAGGAAATGTAAATTTTGCATTGAAAACACAATAAAAACTATTGGGTGGTAACTAAAACTATTGTGGATTTGTTTTTTAAAACTTTACTATTTCAAACCTACAGTGCGGAAAGGACACCTAACCTAGTCTATTCATGGATGGAGGAAAGGAGCTTCCATTGGGATGGAGTCCCCGTTCTAACTTTGACTTCGAGTCGCTGTAGAAGGGTTGTCCCTTTTAAGATGGTTTGGTTTGGTTGGTTTGTCGCTCTCATCTTCTGCACGAGGGCTAACAGACCGGGAATTTAAAACTACAAAACATGGGTTGGGTAACTAAAGCCACTGTCCCCTAGAAGATTTTTAGTTTTCATGAAAGGAGGAAGGGGTGGTTTTGAAGGTTTTGTTTGTCATGTCATCTTGTCTTAGGCTAAACAGACCAGGACTGCTTTGTGGAAAGGGAAAACCTGTGGTATTCAAGGCCAGCCACTGGCCATTCAGTCCCCTAGGAAAGGGGAACCGCTTCCATTTGGGATGGAGTCCCCGTAGGCATGGTCATCTTGTGCACACGTTGACTTCCAGTGTCGCTGTAAAAGAAGGAAACCTGTGGTTGTCCCTTCAGTCCCCTAGAAGACTTTAGGGGAACCCGCGTGCTTTCATGAAAGGAAGGAAGGGGTGATTTGGTTTGGTTTGTCTCTCTATGGTCATCTTGTGCACACGTTAGGCTAAACAGACCGGGACTTATAGTTTAAAGTGGATTCCGAACCAATATAAACACTCATGGCACCGCCGGGACTCGAACCCGAAAAACCTATGGTATCGAGCGCCAGAGCGCGAACCACTCGGCCACCAGGCCCCAAAGTAAGGGGGTGAACATCTACTATTGCGATGGAGCACTCATAGGTAGAAGTCTGACTTGGCTCCGTAACTCAGAAGAAGGGCAAAGCCTTTCGGAAGGACTTTTTTGGGAACTACTCAGTATTTGTGTATTGTATGGGAAAAACCCAGAAAACTCCTACCAGGTACTCCGACTCACAAGACCGACGAGTTGCTGAACTTGACAAACGCCGTCGAGTGTTCTCGTTTTTGAAACATTGTCTATAACAACATGCCAGTCTCCAGCGGATACATAATGTCTCCAGCGGATACATAATGTCTCCAGCGGATTGAACTCAGCCTAATGTTCACTAGCGGGGCACGTTGTCACTGAGCTACGAGTCGGGCTACTATTTTATAAAAGATGACAAATTGGGAGGAGCGCATGGCAGCATAACATTATAGCTTTTAATTAATTTAATTTATAATTTACAGTAAAGCTGTTTGATGCTTAAATTTTTATTTTTGATTAACGCTAACTTTATAAACTTAAATGGGCATTGCTAAATTTAAATAAACCTAAAAAATATAACTAATTTAAAAAAGGGTAATCTGATCTGTTAAGTAAATAGTTTTAAATCAAGATTATCTTTTTTAAACAACCGAAATCTATGAAAAAGTTAATCCTCAAAAGAAAATGCGTACTGAGTATTGGCAAAAGAAAAAAATATGTCTTTTTTCACTAAGATTAATGATTTCTCATGAATTAGCATTTTTTGCTTAACATCAATTTCTTCAGAAATAACTTCTAACACATCTGCATAAATTCATTTTTTAATTGCCAATCATCAATGCTGGATAAAATATTATTATTATTCATAAGTAAATTTTAATCGTAAAAATTTAGGACTAAAATTATTTTATTTGCAACTCATTAAAAATAATTGCGCGTAAAATAATAAAATAAGAATAATTTTTATTGAAAATTAGGAAAAAAATTGCTCAAGTTGGCTAATATTCTTTTTGCGATAATTATTTTTCATTGCGTAATCAAAAATATAATGATGTCAAATTTTATTTTTAGTGTCTTTTCCACAGAATCTCGCTTTCTTATGAATAATGAAATTATTTTTAATTGATGGTTACGCTTAGAGAAGCATTAAATAAACTTTGAGGAGCAATATTGATGATTTGTATCATATATTTTTTATGTAGTAAAAAGTGTTCAATTAATATCTTTTTTTGTCCATAACATATGCGATATTTTTAATTTTTTTCTGTGTACACCGGTATAGTTCATGTTTCAGTGTTTTCTTCTACAAATGGTGCACCTACGGGTGATTATGGAGAAAGAATTGCCTTCCCAGAGCACATTAAAGGTAAGTACACATAAGTGTATTATGAGATAAAAGCTGGGAAAATCCCATGCTAGATGTTAAAACACGTTGATCTCAGTCTCTATCAGCTGTTCGTGTCTGAACCACACTTATCTCAGTCTCTATCAACTATTAGTGATTGAAACACGCTAATATCAATCTTTATCAACTGTTCGAAACACGCTGATCTCAATCTCTATCAACTGTTCGTGTCAGAACCACAATGATTTCAGTCTCGATCAGCTGTTCGTGATTGAAACACGTTATCTCAATCTCTATCAACGTGTTTGAAACACGCTAATCACAATCTTCCTGAAACACGCTTATCTCGACAACTATTCGTGCCTGAAACACGCTGATCTCAGTCTCTAACAACTATTCGTGTTTGAAACACGCTGATCTCAGTCTCTATCAGCTGTTCGTGTCTCAACCACACATATCTCAATCTCTATCAACTATTAGTGTTTGAAGCACGCTGATCTCAATCTCTATCAACTGTTCGTGTCTGTGTCTAAAACACACTGATCTCAATTTCTAACAACTATTCGTGTCTGAAACACGCTGATCTCAGTCTCTAACAACTATTCGTGTTTGAAACACGCTGATCTCAGTCTTTATCAGCTGTTCGTGTCTCAACCACACTTATCTCAATCTCAATATCAACTATTAGAGTTTGAAACACGCTAATCTCAATCTCTATCAACTGTTCTGTCTGAAACACGCTGATCTCAGTCTCTAACAACTGTTCGTGTTTGAAACACGCTGATCTCAGTCTTTATCAGCTGTTAGTGATTGAAACACACTAATCACAATCTCTATCAACTGTTAGTGTTTGAAGCACGCTGACTCAATCTCTATCAACTGTTCGTGTCTAAAACACACTGATCTCAATCTCTATCAACTGTTCGTGTCTGAAACACGCTGATCTCAGTCTCTAACAACTATTCGTGTTTGAAACACGCTGATCTCAGTCTCTATCAGCTGTTCGTGTATGAACCACACATATCTCAATCTCTATCAACTATTAGTGTTTGAAACACCACTAATCTCAATCCAACACTTGTATCTCAATCTCTATCGACTATTAGTGTTGAAACACGCTTATCTCAATCTCTAACAACTGTGCCTGAAACACGCTAATCTCACCCTAAAACACACTGAAACTCAATCTTCTATCAACTATTCGTGTCTGAAACACGCTGATCTCAGTCTCTAACAACTATTCGTGTTTGAAACACGCTGATCTCAGTCTCACGCTGATCTCAGCTGTTCGTGTCTCAACCACACTTATCTCAATCTCTATCGACTATTAGTGTTTGAAACGCGCTGATCTCAATCTCTATCAACTGTTCTTGTCTGAAACACGCTGAAAACACACTGATCTCAATTTCTAACAACTGTTCGTGCCTGAAACACGCTGATCTCAGTCTCTAACAACTATTCGTGTTTGAAACACGCTGATCTCAGTCTTTATCAGCTGTTCGTGTCTGAACCACACTTATCTCAATCTCTATCGACTATTAGTGTTTGAAACACGCTGATCTCAATCTCTATCAACTGTTCGTGTCTGAAACACGCTGATCTCAGTTCTAACAACCATTCGTGTCTGAAACATGCTGATTATCTCAATATCAACTAAACGTGTCTGAAACACGGTGATCTCAGTCTTTATCAACCATTTGTGTTTAAAACATGCTGATCTCAATCTTTATCAACTATTCGGGTCTGAAACACGCTGATCTCAAACTTTATCAAGCATTCTGTTTGAAACATTCTGATTTCAGTCTCCATCAACTATTCGTGTCCGAAACTAATCTCAAATATCAACTGTTCGTGTGAAATATGCAGAAATATCAACTATTCGAATCAACGAATCAACGAATAGATATAATCTTATTCGTGTCTGATAGCAATGACTGCAGTTAACGCCATTAGAGGATTCAAATTTAGTCGTCTTTGCATGCACGTAACTACTTTGTCATAAGTTCAGCAGTATTTCGCAGATATTTCAGCAGATTATTCAGAAAATTATGATTTCTGAATTAAAAATGATAATATTAATTTTTATGTATTAAAACATTTAAAACTATTATTATTCATGCTAGATTAAAGGCATCGTAGCTAATAGATTTTGTAGCATTTCATTTAGCATTTCATTTGAGTGAATTCAGAAAAAGAATTTAAAGCTGTTTTAGCTATTCGCTTTCCTATTTTAGATAGTAGTAAGTTGAAAATAGTTTGACAGAACTAGATATATTTAGACACAACACAGGTATCATGAAAATACAAATAAAAAAAAAACCAATATATCATATAATCATCAATATTCTTGTTCCAAAGATATCCTAATAAATTATGGACAGCTTTTCGAATTAGAAAAATTCAGGTTGATGTATATCATTTAAGGAAAACAAATCTCTTGGGAGTTTATTTTTACTCTTAAATC
Source organism: Caerostris extrusa (assembly GCA_021605095.1). Classification (NCBI taxonomy): domain Eukaryota; kingdom Metazoa; phylum Arthropoda; class Arachnida; order Araneae; family Araneidae; genus Caerostris; species Caerostris extrusa. The sequence goes on along the minus strand of BPLR01021600.1, from coordinate 43,696 downwards.
ATGACACATGTTTGAGGGATTGTTTTGTTATTTTTTAAAGTATCAGACATATTGATGTCAACATGCTTGTTAGAAATGATGATCTCTTTTCTTCAAATCAAAAAAAAAAAAAGTTTTAATGAATACATCATGCACAGAGAATATGCTAGATTATCTTGTCTTTCGTTTTTTTACTTGCTCTATTTATTGTACGTTATAAAGAAATGAATTGAAAAAATAAATGCAATTCTACAATTCATAGTGCTTCAGCAAAGATTTAAGTCTACATTTGTAAAGAAATGAAATTCTTATTAATTATCGTTCAATGCAATCCATTTCTTCTAAAATACAATGTGCAGCCATGATTCCTCCTACCCAAATTTTTTAAACTGTAGGTCCCGGTCTATTTAACCCTCGTGTGCACAAAATGACCGTAGAGGGACAAAACCAATCAAATCAAATCCTCCTACCCATTTGGCAAGAGGCCATTTGGTCCTTTGGCGTTCAGGAGAAATGGTCAGTAGGCCTTGAGACTCTCCTCGGAAGTACAGAGCAACCACGTGCTTCTGTTGAGAAACGTTTATTTCATAGTCTCTCATCCTGAGAGTAAATTTTTTAACGCATCCTGACGCACTAGTTGGCCTACAGACTGTCACCCGGAGGGAAAAAGTATATTTCGCTCATCCAGCGCATACCTGAGCATCAAGTTTTCGGTTTAGAAGTGGAATCCTTCCACGAATCTATGTCTTTATATGTGTTAAATATTGTATGTCTGTGGTATTTATGCATGCGTAAATAAAGCCGAAGTTCTTCAACCTGTGCCACAAGTATCTCAACCCAACCACCCAGTTACAATCTGGGTGTCCAACCTGCACACTACAATTGTTTTTTAACACTGAATTGCTAATACACATTGCTTGATAACAAAACGTTTAATTTTAGTAAAGAAAAAAATATTAAATCTTAATTAAAGTAAAAATCACACTTCTTTATTTTTGAGATTTATTTTTAACAGATTTTTGGGTTTAAGTCGACTATCTATAACTAACGACAAATAAATCTCGATCAATGTTTTACTCGGAAAATTAGTTGAAATCTACCATTCAGATTTGACAAGTTTTCAAACTCACAATCATTTTTATAGAGTAAAGAGGGAAATACATTAAAACAAGTAATATAAATGTTTTTTTTTTTAAGTCAATTCCTACTTTTTTCTATAATGCAGAAAGTCCTTTATAAATAATTTTCATTCATTTTTTTAACTTTATCTGGCGCCATCTATTGGTAGATATATGCAACTTAAATCTAAAAAATACTAAAATGAATTAATTAAATTTAATTACTGAATTAATATTTGAAAAAACTGTATTAACATCAAGTGTCATCCACTACAAGTTAAAAAAAAATTGTATTTGAAGTTGAGTGGATGAATAAAAAAAATTTTATGAACGATTGAAAATTTGAACAAGATATATATATATAGGGAGAGTGTCAGCTAATAGAAGGAATTGGAAAAAAAGTAAAATATTTGTTTCTAAAAAGTTAGCATTTTAGTGAAGTGTTGGTGGTGAAATTGTTATCAATTTAACTAACATTTTAACAATTGCTTTTAATTTAACAGATTGTTATCATTTTAACAGGGGATTTATTCAGAAAGGAGTATCTCGATGAAGTTGCTAAATGAGAATTATTGAGCAATGCATTATAAGCTATGTGTTTGCTAATTTGAAATAGTTTTTGTTTTATGGTAATAAACAACTGCCTTTAATCAAAATTGATTGATCAATCGCTATTGATTTGTTGGTGACTTGTTCAGAAAAGAGTTTCTTTAAAGCGAAGTATTCAATTTTTGTTTGATTAAGTTTTATTTATTTTATATCAACAGCAATTGTGAGAGCAAGTTATAATACAGAAAAACAAATATTATATAGTAGTTTTTATTGGTGTGTTTGGTTTGTCGCTTTACGGTAATTTTTTGCTTACTTTAGGCTAATTAGACAGGGATCTAGAGTTTAACGTGGTTTACGTTAAACGTTAAACAACTTAAATGTAGTATATACTAACAAACATCCATGCCACCGCCGAGATTCGAACCTGAAGTATCAAAGGTGAGAGCGCTAGCCAATTGGCCAATCAGGCCTCTGGAATTTTGATAAGTACATAATTTTAATCTATATTTTGTGCAAATAAGAAAAAAAAAAAAAAAAAGTTTCTATTTTGTCTATTTTGACCTGATGTCATTCGGTGCTAAAAACGACTTAAATGTAGTATATTCAGTGTTACCCAGGGTATATTGTGTATGGGGAAGAGGCGGTTACACTGTACCCATGTTTTGTCTCCACAATTTTGAATGGACACTCTTCAGGACAGACGTTTAAGAAATTCACAACTTACTATCCTCCTTCCTGAGCCCAACGAAAATACATTATAGCTTACAGATTTAGCGGTTCCATATCTGACAAAGACGCGGAAATTTTTCTCACAAAGCCCCTTGAGGGACTTTAAGTTGTATTTTTGTAGAATAATTCATAGTCTAAAGCTACAATATTTTACAAAACAATATTGTTATGCATAATAAAACACATGAATGTTGTTTTGTTATGTAGAACAATTATTGTAGTTGTATCAGTGCAGCACAAAGAGTTCTTGATTCATTGCTGAAAGATTTTGTAGTCCGACTCGTACCTCAGTGGCATCGTGTGATGCCTGTGAGCATTAGGGAGAAGATTCAATCCTCTGGCGGATTTGTAGTAGACATTGTTTCAAAAAACGAGGAGACTCGACGGCGCTGGATGTTCAAATTTTGCCTTGTTAGTCAAACTATCTTACTGGTGAAAGTTTTCCATGTTTTCTCCCATACAATACGCAAATGCTGGGTAGTTCCCCTTAAAAATCCTTCCGGAAGGCACTGCCCTCCTTCTTCAGCCACACAGAGCCTAGTCTACGGGTACTCCATCACACAACAGAAGCTGCCCCTTACCCTCCTTCTATGAGACCACACGGGTTCTTGGACTGGTGTAGATCAGGGGTGGCCAATCCAAATGAACTTGCGGGCCACTTTGGAAATGCATCCTAACTCCGCGGGCCGCATATAAAATTATATTTCTCAGATTAGATTTAGACCCACTATAGACATTTTTTTGAAGGTGAAAAATTGAATCATAATGAGTTATTATTATTGTGTTTACTATTATCCTTCCATGTAAACATAGATAATATAATAATAATAATGGTACTAAACACACTTTGTCAAGACATATATAGCACTAAAAATGAAATTTAAACAAATATATAAATATAAACGAAATCATTAAAAAATATTTATTTTACTCTTGCGATATTTGTTTCTCCACTCTTTCACTTAGCTTTTACAAATCGATCTCAATTTGGGTATTGACACATCGTAATGGGTGTTGCGTCCGTTATGTTTGAGCATGTTTTAGTTCCGTCAATTTCATTTTTGAAAAAAACAAGTAATATAAAAAAAAAAAAAAAAAAATTTAAAGTCAATTCCTACCTTTTTTTCACTATATTGCAGAAAGTCCTTTATAAATAATTTTCATTCATTTTTTTAAGTCTATCTGGCGCCATCTATTGGTAGATATATGCAACTTAAATCTAAAAACTAAAATTAATTAATTAAATTTAATTACTGATTTAATATTTGAAAACTGTATCAACATCCAGTGCCATCCACTACAAGTTAAAAAAAAAAAAAATGTATTTGAACTTGAGGTAATGAATAAAAGTATTTTATGAACGTTTGAAAATTTGAACACGTTATAGGGAGACTGTGAGCTAATAGAAGGAATTGCAAAAACAAAAATGATTTGCATGTGTAAGTTGAATCAAAAGCGCTAACAAATTTTGTTCCTAATTTCTCAAATTGGAAAATTTTCTTTTTTGTGACGTAAGTGTTATAACACTAAAAATGAAATATAAAAAATATATAAATATGAATGAAATAAAAAAAAATGAAATCATTAAGAAATATTTATTTTTTAGTAGTGCGATATTTGTTTTTCCACTCTTTCACTTATCTTTTGCTAATCGATCTCCATTTGGATATTTGCACAACATAATTGGTGTTTGCAGATTAGCGTTAGTTATGTTTGAGCGTGTTTTTTGTTGGTCAATTTCATTTTCTGTGAAAAAACCGATTTGCGCGTAAAGTTGAATCAAAAGCGCTAACAACTTTTGTGGCAGATTTCTCAAAAAAGGAAAATGTTTCGTTTATTACATAGGTGCTATAAAAATCTATTTTTGATTCTGACGTTTCACAAATGTGTTTTTAATTTAATATTGCATTGTAAGTCATATTTCTTTTGCATATTTGATGTAATAGTTGCATTTGTTTTTTCTTAAATTCTTTCAACAATAGAAAGGGTGAGCGTTATTACTTTTCAATTGAACAGCACACAAAAACGAAACTAAAAAGCAAATTTTCACTTGAAACTGAGAGTCTGGTTTGCTCTACTATCAGCAATCAACTGTGCATATTTAAGGATGGTCATTACGTCTTTTTGAGGTCCACTTATAGTGAAACATAGAATCTGCTATATTAGATGTTCCAAGATGCCCGCGCTCATGAGTTCGCAGAATATAATTTAATTATTCTGCGCATTCCATAACTGTAAAAACTCATCAATAAAACAGGCGATATCTGTCATATATTCGCAAGAATATAATTTTAAAATCAAAAGTTAATTTTCTCAAATTTTTGACAGTTAATTTTTGTATATATGGATGCACACATAATGTATTTTTTTAATACATTGGTTTTTCACTACTTTTGGCCATTATAAAATAAATATATTTTGTAAAAAGTGTGATAAATCGCACTGGCGGTAAGAATGCTAAAAGTGGGCCGCAGATTGGCCACCCCTGGCCTAGATGTTGCTGTCTCCCAAGTGGGATAAAAAAAAAAAAAAAACATTTTGTAAAAAAAATATTTCTTAGCGGAGTTAAATTCTATTGCTTTTAAAATAATTTTAATTCACATAAAATAATCATATCCAAATGAAATTGATAAGATTAAAAAATTATTTTTTCAATTCCTTCTATTAGCTCACACTTTCCCTATATATATCTTGTTCAAATTTTCAGTCGTTAATAAAATACTTTTTATTCATCCACTCAAGTTCAAATACATTTTTTTTGGAACTTGTAGTGGATTATCACTTGATGTTAATACAGTTTTTTTTTCAAATATTGATTCAGTAATTAAATTTAATTAATTAATTTTAGCTTTTCTTAGAATTAAGTTGCGTGTATCTACCAATAGATGGCGCCAGATAAACTTAAAAAAATGAATGAAAATTGTTTATAAAGGAGTTTCTGCAATATAGTGAAAAAAAGTAGGAATTGACTTAAAAAATTTTTTTTTTCTTATATTATTTGTGTCATTAAATAGAATATATGTGCATATGAATCTTTTAGCTTCCTACTGTCATTTTTTGTTTGTTACATGTTATGATAAAAATGATACGTTTCTTTTAAGCCGTATCATTTTTATAGTTCATCAGAAATATCTGAAGACAATCTTTTCTTCAAGGTTGAAATGCCAGTTATATTTAGTGAGAGCCTTTAGTTTTTTAGTCAATGCAAAATGCTCTTGGTTTTTTGATTTTGGACTGAGTTGATGTAGTTGCAGCTTTTTTTGTATGCAAAATGTATTTAAAATGAAAAAAAAAAACAACAAAAAAAAATTAAGATAATTAACCGTTTTTATCAAGCGCAATAGTGATTTACAAACGCATTTCGACATAGTATTGTTTTTCATTTTACTGTAATGAATGTTTTGCATAATGAATGACTGAATGTCTATTTTCAAGAAATGAATTATTTTAATATGCAATTACGATGCAATAAAAGAAAAAATTAAAGAATAATTTAAACAATTAGTTATTTTATCTTTTAAATAAAAATATGCTTAATTCGAGTTTTATGATTTTTAGTTTGTTTTTTGAACTTTATTTGTGTACGGTTATTAAAAATTAAATTCATTAATTAAAATAAATAAATCTGTTTTTTGTTTATTTGAAACTAAAAGAAATTAATTTATATGCATTTTAATGAAAAAATTAAATAAATTTGTTATTATTGTATTTTAGTTTTATATTTGTACAATTAGTTTTTTTATGTAACAAAAAAAATTTATATTGAAACTAAAAAAATTAATTAATTTATTATTATTTTAATAAAAAAAAAAATTTTGGAAAAAAAAACCTATTGTTAAAATTGTCATGATATAAACATGATAACTTTTTTTTTACATTTATATTTGTACATTTAGTTTTAAAACTAATAAAAAATAGGTTTTTTTCCTAATTAACGTAAATTATTATAACCTAATTGATTAACTATAAATCTATTTTTTTGTGATATAAACTTAATGTACAAAAATTAATCGGAACATGTTATTATTTTAGATTTATTAACGTATTTTAACATAATTGATTAACTATAAATCTATTTTTTAGTTTTTATTATCTAATTTGTAAAAAATAGGCTTTCTTCTAATTAAGGTAAATTATTATAACATAATTGATTAACTATAAATCTGTTTTTTTATATAAACTGAATGTACAAAAATTAATACAAATATGTTATTATTTTAGATTTATATTTGCTCAAGTATTTTTTTTATCTAACAAAAATGTTGTATTGAAACTAAAAAGGAATTAATGCTATTATTTTAATACAAAGAAAAATTTAAATTTGAAAAAAAAATAGTTTAAATTGTCATGATAAAATGAATAAATAATAATTTTTTTTTTTTTTTACTATGAAAAAACAGGTTTTTTTTAATTAACGTAAATTGTTATAACCTAATTCATTAATTATAAATCTATTTTTTTCTGATGTAAACTTAATGAACAAAATTAATATAAATATGTTATTATTTTAGATTTATATTTTTTGAATAATAATTTTTTTTATCTAACAAAAAATGTTGTATTGAAACTAAAAACGGAATTAATACTATTATTTTAATTAAAAATTAAATTTGAAAAAAATTTAATTATCATGTTAAAAATGAATAATTATCAAGAAAAATTTTTTTTTTATTTAATCTATTAAAAAAAAAAACCAGATTTTTTTTAAGTATTGTATATTATTATAACCAAAATGATTAACTTTTATATATGTAACTAAAATTAATCATTAAAAAACTTTTATTATTATTTTTTATTTTAATTTATTGTGCTATTCTTTTTGTTTTTAAAAATTTTTATATTAAAGAAATATTTTTTACCCTATTTAACATAAATAACAATTACAGTTGTATTGAACAAAAAATTGAAAAATTTTTTGTACTTATTGTCTTTCTATATAGTTTAATTTTTTTCTAATGCATTAAAATTATGTTTTACACCAGAAAAAAATATCATCACTCCATTTTAAGTATTGCAAATCTTATAATGTTTAATTATGTACCGGTTTTCATTAATTTATTTTTATGTTCTATTCTATATTAAATTGAATAATAATTCATTTTTATCATAACAATTCAGTATTAAATAAATTATCAACTCAAATAATAAAACTCATAATAATTAAATATGTCTACTTCCTTTTCAACAAGTCTCTTTTAGTTTTTCATTATCAACAGTAACTTTACTGTAAGTAGGTAGGTGTATGGAATACATATTCATGAGATATCGAATATCATAAACCTTCATATTTAACCCACGCATTTCGCAGAAGCCAATATTATTTTTTATGACTGTTCTAAATACATTAATAAATTTAAATTAAGATAACAATATAATGAATAATTGTGTCAATATTTTCATAAAGATATGAATCAGTCAAATATAGATAGCTATAAAAAACTTGATTATAATTAATACCGTAATAAAATTAAGTGACTCATCAGTCAAAACTTACATAATTGAAACAAGTCCTTTTTAAGTTTATGTATTAAAAATATTTAAACTAGTTATTAGATTGTTTTTTAAATAAATGTGTTATATTTTAAATTTTCGTGCTACGTTATCGAAATGTTGAAATACAACAGCTTAACTTGTGACCTAGTGGTAAGGCATGTAAATGGCAAATGACCTCCTGGTTAGGTGCGTTGGCTGTTGTGAAGGTTCATATTCCTTGGCAGAGTTACTACTGTGTCCAAAAAAGTAAGACCCATTTTCAATTTAAAATTCCCGTGGGAACTTATGGAATTTAAATTTTTTTTTTAGGTTGCTGGCACTGACTTTGACATCTGTGTGAAATTTCACGTCAAAATATTCATTAGTGTTTGAGTTAAGCTTGCCTTTGTGAGACGCTAAAACTGATTCCGGAGATTTTTGAAAGGTCTGAATTAATTGAGCACAGAACTTGCATTGAATTTTGTTTGAGGAAACATATAGAATGTTGCAGAAGGCATTCGGTGAGCATTCCTATATCGGAAAGAAGTGTTTACAAGTGGTATAAATAGTTCAAAAGAAGGCAGAGAAATCGTTGAAGACGAGGAAGCCCTCTGGTCGACCATCAACCTCAACCGACAAAAAGCTCAAGTCCATAAAATGAAAGATTTGGTGCTTAAATCGTCTATTTTCAATTAGAGAACTTGCTCATGATGCTGGAATTTCAAAAGGATCGGTCAGTTCCATTTTGGGTCTCAAACGCATCAAATCTCGATTGGTACCGAAAACACTGAATGTGCCAACTTGAACTGCATTGATTCTTCGTGACTTTTTCGCCAAAAATGAAACCCATATCTTTCCTCAACCATCATATTCCCACCGTGCGACATCTGGCTATTCCTAAACTCAAAAGACCACTCCGGGGACACCGTTTTGAGTCGATTGAAGAGATTCAACATGAATCGCCGCGCGATTTGAAGGCCATCCCTGCCGATGACTTTTTAGCATGCATTGAGGATTGGAAAAAAAGTTGGCATAAGTGTATTGTGTACGGAGGGGATTACTTTGAAGGCGATGAAATAAATTTAGAAGAATAAATAAAGAGTTTTTGAAAAAAAAAAAAAAGTTGGTTTTACTTTTTGGGCACAGTAGTATTTGCTGTAAGAACTGAGGTGAGCCGATGGCGATTGTGACAACGCGTATAAATGTCTCTCATTAAAAAGGCTGCCAGATGTTAGTTTTCATGTAAATATGGGGCATCTGTTCTTTCAGCAACAACACTTTGTAGGCGATAATCTTATTTATCAAAGTGCTGTTCATAGTATAGCTAAACTGGTTTCGAAAGTTAGGCAATAAATAGAAAATTGATGATAACTCAAAAAGTATGCAAGAAAAATGGACGAAACTTGGTGGTGATATATATCATAGTGAAATTTAAAAACACAATAAAATGTAATGCATATAATTATAAATTGTGATGTCAACAGGAATATAAAATGTCCTAATTTCAGACATACAAATTAAACAAAAAATTTTTTTCAACAGTGTGTATGACCACCTTGAAAAGCAATGTTGGTCTGATAGCGATGCGTTATGCTGTTTGTGATGTTGCAAATGAGTTGCATGGGTATCAATGCACATTGTTTACGTAAAAACAATTCTAAATCCATGTATGGCTTCGGGAAAGGTTGGAAGTCAGCAACATTCTCTCGAGAATAGCACACAGATGCTGAAAAAAGGGATTAAGGTTAAAAAAAAAAAAAAAAAAAAAAAACGTACTGGCCATTACATTTGGACTATAGTGTTTTCTTCAAGAAATTGGTGCACGGGGCGTGCATTGTGAGGGTGGGCATTATCTGCTTGAAAAATAAAGATATCGGATGAACAATATGATCTAGTATGTCGTCTATGTAACTTTGAGCTTTGAGAGTTCCACGTGGCAACACAAACAGGTCTGTGAGCTCATCTAAAAGTATTCCTCCCATACTAGAACACTACTTCCTACATAGGTGTCTCTTTCTTGAATGTTAGAAGGGAAGATATCGAATGTCTGCTTCTCTCTATATGTAAGCAAGTCAAAAATCACTCTGTAAAGCAAAGCGAGACTGATAAGTGAACAGAACAGACTTACAACCGTTTTCAATACAGTTTACTACGACCCAATGCAAACGCTCCCCCCTGTGGCGACAGGTAAGTGAAATATCCAATATCGGTCAGACCTCCTTCAAGCAGCCTCTTTTAAATGTTAATCTATTTTCAATAGCTTTAAATTGGTAAAATTAAAAATTAAGATTCTTAAATTCTTCGGAGGTACAGGGTAATCCCTAAGTACTCCAATTAAACACTAACCTCTGCTCTGCTCTGCTTCAAGCAGCCTACTTCATTTTCTCTTTTCCCCCAGGGGAACGCTCACTACGGGTGTGTTGACGAATCTGTATCATGTGTGTGTGGGGGAGGGGGCTACATTATGGTCCCCTGGACTTGATCGGGAGGAGCCGCTTCACAGAGCGATAACGTGTCAGGGACGGGGTTCGGCGTCTCTGTTCTTTTGTTCGGCACATATCAGAGTTCGGGGCGTCGCTGGCTAGTTGTGTACTCCCTGGGTTGGCTTTATGCGTGTAGTGCACTACGAGTGTGGAGCACAGGCCGCTCCAGGAAGATGATGTCCCTTCCAGTAACAGAAACAAACGAGGATTTAAAATTAGATGGAGTTGCAATCCTGATGAGATGTGCACAAAGTCGCAAGTACTGGTCTTCTGAGGAAGTGGTAGCTCTTGGCCTCTCTTCTGCATATATATATATATATATATATATATGATATATATTTGATTTTAGTATCATTGGATAAATCACTTTAAAAATTTTTTTTATGCAATAGATCTGAAAAGAATTGATGTCGAAAACGACTACTTACTATAAATCGCTTTTATTTTTCTGATGAATCAGCCCTTCATGATTGCGGAAAGGTAAATAAACATAATGCCCGTGTCTGGGGATCAGAGAATGCACGTGTTTCTGCACAGTTAGTGAGAGATGTTGTTTTTCTGAAGTTGATGTTTGGTACAGCCTCATGTATAACAAGGTCATTGGGCAGTTTTTCTTCACGGAAAACTATTTTTGTCTCCGCTAACGTTTGATTAGACTTATTGGAAATGCACATTGCACCCCAGTTATAAGAATTTCCTTCATTTATTAGCAAGGTACCTGCTTACTGAGCTCTTTAATTCCTGAGGTTCTAGACAAAAAAAAAAAAAAAAAAAAAAAAAAAAAAAAAATTCTGGACCATTGCTTTGGAAGAGATGGACGATAGCCTCCCTCATATTACTCTTCTTGATTTTTTTTTTTCCTTTTGGGAGTCTTTGCCTCACCTGTTGCTGATGTTGAAGAACTGAAGGCTAGGATCAAAGTTGTCGTGTTGAACCAGACGACTGGTTAAAGAATACATGGCGAGAAACACTTTGACGTTCTCCAAACTACCAAGGGGTCACAAGCTAAAATCTACTAAAATACGCAGTCTTATTAGAAACTTTATAACGATTACAATATATCCAAACAAACATTTGCCCAATTATAATTGTTTTCACACAATAAATTTTTTTACAAGCAGGGCAATACATTGTATCTTATATATATATATATATATATATATATATATATATATATATATATATATATATATATTATATATATATATACATATATATATATATATATATATATATATATATATATATATATATATATATATATATATATATATATATATATATATATATATATATATATATTATATATATATATATATTTATATATATATATATATATATATATATATGAGACACACACACACATATATATGTATATAAGTTATCGCTATATATTTTTAAATTAGTTCATTGAGAACATTTTAATTTATATATTGATCTTTAAAATTAATGTATTTAAATTTTCCTAGATTTAATATTGATATACAACACATACAGAAAACACACACACTTATATATATATATATAGTATATATTAACACTTATAAAATTTGAACTTTCAAATATGATGAAAGAACATGTACTTATTTAAATTTTTTAATCTAATTATGGTTCTATAATCTAATTACGCTTATAATTGTCACATTCGCCATCTGGGCTCTTGATTTGTGACTTCAGAATGCAGCAGTGACTGCAACGAACACCACATGTGGATTTGAACTGAAAGCTCTTAAACACTAGTTGCGCATATTAGCATTGGATCACAAGATGAACATGGATTATATAAATATATAATTCGGTTATTATTGATGGCTGTTGTGTCATCACTAGCAACTTAGTTTTTCTGTTAAATTTATTTTTTTGCGGTATTTTCTGGCGAATAAATTTATGAAATGAAATTTTTAAATTTATTAAACAAAATACAAATGGAAATACATTGAGTTGCCATTTATTCATATAAGTAAATTCATACGAAAAAATATTAATGAATTTTTATAGGCATTAGTATTTTCAATTATTAAATAAATATTTTTCAGTACAGTATAGTATTTCCGACCAATTGTAAATAAATAAATAAATTATGATTTACCAGTTAATAAAGCTAGTACACACAATTTTAAATTTAAACAACACGAATTTTTGCAGTTGAATAAGAGGATCGATCCACTATTTATAAACCGTTCTCAATGTGGTGCCAAGACTATTTCGAAGTGAATCACAGAATGACCGTGTGTTGGTTAGGAAGATCTCCACCCACCACCCCGTGTAGGAGGTCTTCCGGCGGAAACCGAACCACCACCGAAATATTCTTCCAAGATCAAGCACGCAAGGAAGCGAATTTGATCTCCAGAACACACAAAGCGAGTTTTTTTTTTTTTGGCAAGCGCGCAACGCCGCTACGTCTCTGAATTGCCGATCGTCTTTCATAGCATGTGTCTCTGTTTGTGGTTTAGCCCAATCCGTTGCAATGAATTTGCATAAACAAGGATCTTTTTCATTAACGTGCGTTATTATTGTGTTGCAATATATATGTAAAGTCGATGTGTTGAAATATACTTGTTGATATTATATATTATTCTTTCAGTTTCTTCCGATCTTCTATTTTGCAACATTTATTTATCGTTGCCTTTTTCTAAATGATGTCTCATCTAAATCTTTTACCATTTTGTTTGGTCATTCGTTTGAGGCGTATTAGCGTCTTGTGGAAATAATGTTTTGCGTAATGCCACAGTGTAATTATTTTTATTGATGAAATATGCATATAAAATTAAAAATAAATGACTTAATTATTTATTGTTTTCATTTCAGTAAACGGATATGTTAGTTTTAAACACAATCGTTTATCCACATAATTGATCAGTTTTTAAACGCAGTTTAGATGCAGAACAATTTGTTTCACTAAAATAAATATTTATTATATTATATTATATAAATTATATTTTTATTAAAATTTTGTTTATTATTTTTATTCTAATAATAAATATTTATTATTAGAATAATGGCCAAAAATCTTTTATTATATATATAATAAAAATTTTCAATTTTAGTGAAACAAATTGTTCTGAATCTTATTATATTATATATATTATTGTGTTATATATATATATATTATTGTATGAATTTTATTTCTAAATAATTTTATTCTTTTCTTCTCAATCTAAACTTTTTTTATAAATCGTCTATTATATATGTATAGTATGTGTGTCTATATATATATATATAACGTCGTGATTTAACCCAATCCGTTGTAATGAATGTGCATAATTGCGGAACTTCTTTCGTTAGCATGCGTTATTATTATTATTGTGTTGAAATATGCTTGTCGATATTTGGTGGTTTAGAAATCGAATGAAAGAATATGATTATTTTACTTTCTTCCAATCATCTAATTTGAAACATTTATTTTTCGTTACTTTTTCTAAATGCTGTGTCATCTTAATTTCTTTGCCATTTTGTTTAGTCTTCCGCTTGCGGCCGGGAATGTCTTGTTGAAAAATGTTAAACATAATGCAAGATTGTAATTATTTTGTTGATTACATGTAAAATTAAAAAACAAACAAATTTAATTTTTTAGAAATTTATTTTTTGTGTTCATTTCAGCAAAAGGATATGTTAATTTTAAATACAGTGGTTTATTTCCATAATTGATAAGTATTTTTAAATGCAGTTTAGATTCAGAACAATTTGTTTCACTAAAATCGGAAATTAGAATAATGACAATAATTATTAGAACATTGGCCAAAAAATCTTTTATATATATATATATATATATATATATATATATATATATATATATATATATATATAATAAAATGTTTTTTTGGCTATTATTATTATCTGTCTATATATTTCTCTATCTATATATACAAACAATACAGATTTTTGGCCATTATTCTAATAATATATATTTGCAATATATATATACATATTAAATTTAGCCATTCGGATTAAAATCACATACGGTTTAGAATCAGAACTATAATTCTCATATTAATTGCCGATCTTTTTTCATATGTGTCTCTTCGTGGCTTAACCCAATCCGTTGCAATGAATTTTCATGATTACGGATCTTTTTGCATTAGCATGCGTTGTTATTATTATTGTGTTAAAATATTCTTGTCGATATTTTGATGATTTAGAAATCAAATGAAGGATATTATTCTTTTTATTTTCTTCCTATCTTCTATTTTGCAACATTTATTTTTCATTACTTTTTCTAAGTACAATGTCATCTTAGTCCTTTGCCATTTTGAGAATTCGCTTGCTTCCTTGCTGCCTTGTTGAAAAGGTGTTTTACATAATGCAACATTGTAATTATTTTAATGATGAAATATATATATAAAATTAATAGACATACAAATATGTTAATTTTTTAGAATTTTTTTTTATTTCAATAAAAGGATATGCTAATTTTAAACTCAACGGTTTATTTTCATAATTGATCAGCTTTTTAAATGCAGTTTAAATTCAGAACAATTGTAAAATAATGACCATCTAAAATAAATGATAATAAATAAATGATATTTTATTATATATATATATAATAAAAGATCTTTGGCCGTTATTCTATATTTTCAATTTTAGTAAAAGAAATTGTTCTGAATCTAAACTTTATTTCTAAACTATTTTATTTCTTTTTCTTTTAATCTGAACTTTTTTATAGATCTTTTATTATTTATTTATATATATACACTCAAGAGCCAAAACATTATGACCACCCCTACATTTTGCAATGAACTCGCCTGGATAACGTGGAAGGCACGTGATCAGGTGGAAGTGGTATTTAACTGGTATTAAGTGGTGGTATTAATCCATGCCAAGGCGGGGTGAAGCAGTGTTGCGAGCCAAAGGTGGGTCAACTCGTTATTGACAGGTGGTCATAATGTTTTGGCTCTTGAGTGTATATATAAACAATAAAAGATTTTTGGCTATTATTCTAATAACACAAATTTTCAATTTAATATATATAAATTCAAATATAAATTTACTCATTCGGACTAAAATCGGATACGGTTTAAAATCAGAACTATAATTCTCTGATTCCTTGTCAGAATTTTAAGATCATTATATAATACATCGCTTTTATTAACAAAAAAATGTTTACATTTTTATTCATTTAAAGAAAAATAACGGAAAGCAATAAATAACACGTAGTTATCGCCAATCTTTTGGCTACTGAAGGACATCAAATCAAATGGCTGTAATTCAAGATGAAATCGCGCGATAGAATGACCGTTTCTAGATGTACAACAATACCTAGTGAACTCGTGTTTGCTTTAGAATAATACAATACTTATTTTAGTCCAGAAATAAAAACTAATTTCCGTATGAAGTAACTCGTGGTGTTTCATAAGGATACGAATATGAGATTCAAAGATATTAATGAGAATCTGTAGAAAGGCTAATTTATCAGTTGTCTAGGAATGGTCTGGTGGATAATGAAATTGAATAGTAGAGTCAGAATCAAATCGATCACCAGAGTTTTAAGGTCATCATACGATATATCGCTGCTATTAACACAAAAATGTCTTTACTTTCACTTTGAATTAAAAAAACAACAACAACGGAAAGTAATAAGTAACTCGTAGTTATCAGAATCTATTGGCTACTGAAGGACATGGAAATGTCTGTAATTCAACATGAAATCGCTTTAGAATGACGGTTTATAGATGTACAATACAATTAGTGAATTCGTTAGTCTCAGAATAATACAGTACTCGTTTTAGTACAGAATTAAAGATTAATTTTCATATGAATTAACTTGTGGTGTTTAGTAGGAAATAAATATGAGATGCAAAGATATTATTGGGAATCTGCAGACCAGGGGTCTCAAACTTTCCAGCCTTAGCTTTCCTGCCATATTGTTTACTCAGTAAGTACCAAGGGCCAAAACCATTTTAATTCTCTGCCATTATCTATAATTTCTAGACTAGTCGCCGAGTATGGCGGGATGTTCACTGGTTTATAATGTTAGTGGGATTCATTTCAATTATTTGTTAGTTGTTATGCTTAAGTTAAATTTTCTGCGTATTATGCTTGTCATTAAGCTTCACCTAGCAAGTCAATAAAACCGAATTATTATTATTCTGTGTTTTTCATCCAACTTATTACAGCAATAAGCTATTCGCTGTCGCGGGCCGGCTTGATGACACTGGCTGGCTGGATTTGGACCGCGGGCCGTAGTTTGGAGGCCCCTGCTGTAGAAGGACTAATTTATCAATTGAGCAGCGGTCTTGTGGATAATGAAATCGATTTATGAATGCTGGAAGCCTATTTTAGAACACTACAGACGAAGACGAATCGGAAGCTGTTGCATCTACTTCAGAACCTTCTTTTATTTTCTGTCTCCCCACCTTTTTAAAGATGAGCATGGATAACATCGATAAGCCTCGTATATATCACGAACAGCCCCACTTGCAGGTGAAGACAATGCTTTCAGGGATGACTTTAATGGGTAACTGACCTATATTTGCGTTCCATATGGGAGAAAACGCTTTAAACTTCCCACCAGGCAGCTTGACAATCGATAGAAGACAGTTATACACACATTGTCACAATCACCATCGAATCACTTCGTTTACAACAATACCACCAGCGGATTTGAACCTCAACCCTCTTGCACACTAGCTGCGAACGTTGCCACGAATAGAGCCTAATAGGTGGGCTTAAAAAGTTCTTAGGCTGACACATAGATGGAGCTACTAGTATTAAATCCATGTAATTTTTAGTTAGCCCTAACCTTCAAAATACACGTGTATAAATTTGACAGCTGTTACACTATTGCTATGTGAGTTATAGCATTTTTAGTGAAGCAACTTTTGTTAGTTTGAAAAAATGGATAAAAAGGAATTTCGTGTTTTAATTAAAGCATTGCTTTTTGGCGAAAAAAATACTATGGAAACCAAGGTTTGGCTTGATAAACATTATTCGAACTTTGCACCAGGAAAATCAAACGTAGAGAAGTGGTTTGCTAAATTTAAACGAGGCGAAATGCGCACCGAGAACGATGCACGCAGTGGACGCCCCAAAGAGGCTGTTACCGACGAAAACATCAAAAAGTTCAAAATAATTTCTGATAACCGTAAAGTGAAGTTGATTGAGATAGCTGAGACCCTAAAGATATCAAAGGAACGTGTTGGACATATCGTGAATGAATATTTGGATATGCGAAAGCTCTGTTCAAAGTGGGTGCCGCGCGAGCTCACAATCGACCAGAAACAACAACGAATTGATGATGCTAAGCAGTGTTTGGAGCTGTTCAATCGTAATAAGCCCGAATTTTTGTCAATCACACCGGAGTCAATCGACAGCCAGCCGAGTTTAATATGATGGTATAACTCATACTAATAGTATTTCAAATTTATACACGTGACTTTTGAGATTTATAAAATTCATATTTCAATACTTGTGCGCCATTTATGTGTCAGCCTATTTTTCAGTTTATTATGTTGGCACTGAGTACGATAGAATCTGCATGTCAGGAAGTTCTTTTTCGGTGGCCTTTATCAATTTTGAGTCAATCTTCCAGGTTATTTTTTAATTTAAAAATTTATCAAAATTGACTATTGCCTGTTAAATATATATTTTAATATGATAATTTCATATATATTTATGTAACGAGATTTATAAAAGTATTTTTTCTCTCAAATTTTTGCGATAGAATGTGAATTTCCTTTATAAATTTTGAATTTTTCAATTTTGTTATTTTTACAGAAATTTTCATTATGCTTTTTAATGACTTTGTGCATTGCCTGTTTCAAAATATCTATATAATATGATAATTTGATGTATATTTAAGTGATGAGATTTAAAAAGTATTTTTTCTCTCAATTTCCTTGCGATAAAATCTGATTTCCTTTCATCAATTTTGATCTTTTCAATTTGTTATTTTTATAGAAATTTATGCTGCTTAATGACTCTTATTGGCTGTTTCACAAATATCTATTTAATGATAATTTGATGTATATTTAAGTGACGAGATTTATAAAAGTATTTTTCACTCACATTTCTTGCGATAGAATCTATCCCCTTTTATCAATTTTGAGTTAATTGTTATTTTTATAAAATTTATGGTGCTTAATGACTCTTATTGGCTGTTTCACAAATATCTATTTAATATCATAATTTGATGTATATTTAAGTAACGAGATTTATAAAATTTTTTTCACTCACATTTCTTGCGATAGAATCTATCCCCTTTTATCAATTTTGAGTTAATTGTTATTTTTATAGAAATTTATGCTGCTTAATGACTCTTATTGGCTGTTTCACAAATATCTATTTAATATGATAATTTGATGTATATTTAAGTGACGAGATTTATAAAAGTATTTTTTCACTCACATTTCTTGCGATAGAATCTATCCCCTTTTATCAATTTTGAGTCAATTGTTATTTTTATAGAAATTTATGCTGCTTAATGACTCTTATTGGCTGTTTCACAAATATCTATTTAATATGATAATTTGATGTATATTTAAGTGACGAGATTTATAAAAGTATTTTTTTCGCTCACATTTCTTGCGATAGAATCTATCCCCTTTTATCAATTTTGAGTCAATTGTTATTTTTACAGAAATTTATGGTGCTTAATGACTCTTATTGCCTGTTTCCCAAATATCTATTTAATATGATAATTTGATGTATATTTAAGTGACGAGATTTATAAAAGTATTTTTCGCTCACATTTCTTGCGATAGAATCTATCCCCTTTTATCAATTTTGAGTCAATTGTTATTTTTATAGAAATTTATGCTGCTTAATGACTCTTATTGGCTGTTTCACAAATATCTATTTAATATGATAATTTGATGTATATTTAAGTGACGAGATTTATAAAAGTATTTTTCGCTCACATTTCTTTGCGATAGAATCTATCCCTTTTTATCAATTTTGAGTCAATTGTTATTTTTATAGAAATTTATGGTGCTTAATGACTCTTATTGGCTGTTTCACAAATATCTATTTAATATGATAATTTGATGTATATTTAAGTAACGAGATTTATAAAAAGTATTTTTCACTCACATTTCTTGCGATAGAATCTATCCCCTTTTTATCAATTTTGAGTCAATTGTTATTTTTATAGAAATTTATGCTGCTTAATGACTCTTATTGGCTGTTTCCCAAATATCTATTTAATATATAATTTGATGTATATTTAAGTGACGAGATTTATAAAAGTATTTTTTCACTCACATTTCTTGCGATATAATCTATCCCCTTTTATCAATTTTGAGTCAATTGTTATTTTTATAGAAATTTATGGTGCTTAATGACTCTTATTGGCTGTTTCACAAATATCTATTTAATATGATAATTTGATGTATATTTAAGTGACGATTTAAGATTTATAAAAGTATTTTTTCACTCACATTTCTTGCGATAGAATCTATACCCTTTTATCAATTTTGAGTCAATTGTTATTTTTATAGAAATTTATGCTGCTTAATGACTCTTATTGGCTGTTTCACAAATATCTATTTAATATGATAATTTGATGTATATTTAAGTGACGAGATTTATAAAAGTATTTTTCGTACTCACATTTCTTGCGATAGAATCTATCCCCTTTATCAATTTTGAGTCAATTGTTATTTTTATAGAAATTTATGCTGCTTAATGACTCTTATTGGCTGTTTCAAAAAATATCTATTTAATATGATAATTTGATGTATATTTTAAGTGACGAGATTTATAAAAGTATTTTTCGCTCACATTTCTTGCGATAGAATCTATCCCCTTTTATCAATTTTGAGTCAATTGTTATTTTTATAGAAATTTATGGTGCTTAATGACTTCTTATTGGCTGTTTCACAAATATCTATTTAATATGATAATTTGATGTATATTTAAGTGACGAGATTTATAAAAGTATTTTTTCACTCACATTTCTTTAAAAAGAATCTATAAAATCAATTTTGAGTTAATTGTTATTTTTACAGAAATTTATGCTGCTTAATGACTCTTATTGGCTGTTTCACAAATATCTATTTAATATGATAATTTGATGTATATTTAAGTGACGAGATTTATAAAAGTATTTTTTTTCACTCACATTTCTTTGCGATAGAATCTATCCCCTTTTTATAAATTTTGAGTCAATTGTTATTTTTACAAAAATTTATGGTGCTTAATGACTCTTACTGGCTGTTTCCCAAATATCTATTTAATATGATAATTTGATTTATTTGATGAATTTAAGATTTGTAGAAGTATTTTTTCACTCAAATTTCGTGTGATAGATTCTATTATCTCTTTTAAATTTTGAGTCAATTAATATTTTTATAGAAATTGATGGTGCTTAATGACTCTTACTGTCTGTTTTAGAAATATTTTCAACACTTTTATAAGCATTTATATACATTTTTCGTACAGTAATCAAAAATCTTTTTAAAATATCATGGCGGGGTAGCATAAAATAATTTCACAATTTCAAAAAAAAAAAAAAAAAAAAAATGATAACAATTTCGTTTGCAAATGAAATGTATCACAAATAAAATTGTTTCAAACTAGATAGGAATTTTAACAATCACGGAAATATAAAAAAGTATGAAATTTACTTGAGTTCCTTATATGTCACAACTCTAGAACTTTTTTAAGAAAGTAACTTGAGTGACTTGTAAGATTTAATTTTAAGGAAAACATTCCAAAAAAAAAAAAAAAAAAAAAAAATATCTGCAAATGAAAGATGAAATGCAGTGTAAGCATTATAAATATTGGTTTAAATACGATATTGTTTATAATATTAAATGGCATTATTTAATTACAATTATTTTAATAATGTTAAATTATTACATTATTTAAATTAATAATAATAATTAAAAATTATTAATAATTAATTAATAATTAATAAATTAATAGTTAATTTATTAAATGGTTACATTATTTAATTAATTAATTATTATTTTTACATTTATATGATTGTGTAAAACTTTTTAATGTGCAATCACTTTGCATTACAAAGACACATATATTTCATACACTTAGAAATATTATGCAGATAATTTAAAGTTAAAACAAAGTTTCTATTGAGAGCAGTCATGATTATTTAAAAAAATTTGTCGTAACAAATTATATATTCAATCACATGTAAAAGAGGATTCACTGAGATCCTAAAATCTGTTGAAAAAAAAAAGAAACACAATAGTTAACTTTTCTCACACTTTTTTTTTTTTTTTTTTTTTTTTTTTTTTTTTTTGCATTTATGGTCATATGAACTAAGAAATTTCATCTTCATTCACCCCGTGAAAATAAAAAATAAACAAGTAATATATTTTTTTGAAGAACTTTTTCTCATTAAAAAAGTCATGTATTCCTACTTTTTAACCAGCCACTCTATTGCAGAAAGTCCTTTATAAATAATTTTAATTCATTTTTTTAAAAATTTATCTGGCGTCCATCTATTGGTAGATATATTTCAGCAATAAATCTAAAAAACTAAAATTAATAATTAAATTTAATTACTGAAACATATTTGAAAAAAACTGTATTGAGACAGTCAAGTGTCATTATTTAAAGCCACAAAAACATGTATTTGAACTTGAATGGATGATTAAAAAACAACGTATTTATGAGACGATTGAAAATTTAAACAAGATTACTCATCTGTGAACGAAAAAAAAAAAAAAAAAAGAAACAGAATAGTTAAATTTTTTCTCTTTTTTTTTTTTTTTTTTTTTTTTACATTTATGGTCCTATGACTAAGAAATTTCATCTTCATTCATCTCATGAAAATAAAATAAACAAAATTAAAAAAAAAAAAAGCAAATGTACTGGCTACAATTGAAGAACTCGCTCATTCTCAAATTCCAAGAAATATATTTTTATTCAAATAGAACGTCACAGCGGTTTAAACCAATTCCAAAACATCTAGTTAAAAGAAAAGAAAAAAAAAAAAATCACAAAAACTCAAGTTGACTGATCTTAAGTTGCAAAACTCGTCTCTTTAAATAATTTTTTTTCTTCTTATTTGACTTTTTAAGTCCTACGATTTCTCGAAGCCCACATCGGCCACTGCCCACCCCATTTTCGCTAAAGGAAACAACACAAGAGAGAGAGAGAAAAGAGAAATAAAAGTTCTGAAATTAAAAACAAAAAAATTCGGCATTGTAAACATTAAAAATGTTGATATAAATACGAAACCGTTTGCAAATTTAAATGACATCATTTAAATTACGTGTGTATGTGTGTCGGAAACTTTTTAATATACAGCCATTTCTGCACATAAAGACACAATACTTCGTACATTTTAGAATGAATATAATGTCGATAATTTAAGTTTCTATTGAGAACAATCAAAGATTATTTAAAAGAAATTTCTAGTTACAAATTATATATTCACTCACATGTGCAAAGATGATTCACAAGCGTATCCTGAAATTTCATCTGTTGAACGAAAAAAAAAAAAAGAAATAGAATAGTTAAATTTTCTCTCACTCTTTTTTTATTTTAACATTTATGGTCTCATGACTAAGAAATTTCATCTTCATTCATCCCATGAAAATAAAAAAGGAAATGCACTGCCCACAATTGAAGAACCCGCTCATTCTCAGATTCCAAGAAATAATTTTTTTTTTTATTCAAATAGAACGTCACAGCAGTTTAACCAATTCCAAAACATCTAGTTAAAAGAAAAGAAAAAAATCACAAAAACTCAGTTGACTGATCTTAAGTTGCAAAACTCGTCTCTTTAAATAATTTTTCTTCTTTATTTGACTTTGTAAGTCCTACGATTTCACGAAGCCTACGCCGAACACAGTGGTCGGCCACTGCCCACTCCATTTTAGCTAAAGGAAACAACACCAGAGAGAAAAGATAAATAAAAGTTCTGAAATTAAAAACAAAAATTCGGTAAACAACTGGGTCAGACAATCGTCTGTTGGGCTGCCGGGCGCATGCGCATAAAACTTTTTTGATTTGGCGGCACTCCAAAACGTTCTTCCCGTTCGTTCTGAGCTTTCTCCGGCACTTGTTAATTTGTTAGCGCGCGGGCTGCCATGATAGTTGATCTAATCTATTCTAAACTCTTCTGTTTCGGTTGCAGTTAGTGGGGGTTAGAGGACTTAAATACGCACGAGTCAACTCCATCTAAAGACAAGAATCAGATCCGTAAGTTTTGCCTATAAATTTCTGTACCATAAAATAATTTATGTCAAGAAAACGGCAACTTGTTAGTATTTAAGAAAATGTCTCATATCAATGAATAATTAATTTTTAAAAATGATACAAATGCAAATGTGTATGCGAATGGTTCGTTCATATTTTTCAAGTACCATACAAATATTTTCATATGGATAATTTCTTTAATTTGTAGTAGCTCTTTCTCTCATGTCTATAAAAAGTTTTCGTTATTATTTAATTGTGTTCAAATGTATTCCAATTATTTTTATGATAAAAAAAAATCTATAAAAATGAGTCAATTATTTTTTTTTCGTACCGTTAAGTAAATAAATAAAAATTAAAAAAAGCTTTTTATATTATTTTTTTACGACTTAAATGTATTTTTAAATAAAAACATATAGATTTAAATTATATATTTTCATATAACAATATATATTAAAGCATAAGAATTTGAAAATAGTAAACTTATGTAGTTTTTATAAAACGTTAATTTACTATTTATCTAACTTAAATCGATTAAAACTATTTAACTATTAATCTATAATATTCAATTTATTTCTCGTGGGATATAAATTACGCATGGTATTATTTATCTTTAAATTTAATTTTATTCTTTTATTCAAAAATTCAACTATTCACGTTATTAATTTAAACATGCAAGTTCGTGTATAAAAAGAAATAAAAAACATCTGAATATACAATTGAAAATTTGTTACTGATAATACCATCCTTGATAATTCAAATATTGACGTTATTACTGTATGCTCGTGAAGTTCATCTTTACGTAAGTTCGTATATAAAAATAAATAAATAATATCCTATTGATAATTAAACTATTATCGTTATTACTGTAGGCTTCTGAAGTTCATATTTAAACATGCAAGTTTGTGTAAAAAAAAAAAAAATAATAATTTCCCTTGTTAATTCAACATCATTGTATGCTCGTGAAGTTCATATATTAACGGAAATGAAAGGAATGAAAAAACATCTGCATATACAAATGAAAATGTGTTACTGTTATTTGTGTGTTACTGTTATTTGAATTATCAAGGGGATATTTATTCAATGTTATCGTTAAATATCTTCAATATTATCGTTATTACTGTTTGCTCGTGAAGTTCATGCATTTTATCATTTTTGCGTATAAAAATAAATAAATAATATCTTGTTGATAATTCAACTATTAACGTTATTACCGTTTGCTCGTGAATTTTATATTTAACACGCAAGTTTGTTTAAAAAAGAAATAAATTATCTCCTCTTGATAATTCAAATATGAGCGTTATTATGGTATGCTCGTGAAGTTCATATTTAAAAAGTTTGTGCATAAAAAAAATAAATAATATCCCCTGGATAATTCAACTATTGACGTTATTACTGTTTGTTCGTGAAATTCATATTTAACATACATGTTTGTGTATAAAAATAAATAATAATATCCTATTGATAATTCTAATATTAACGTTATTATTGTATGCTCGTGAAGTTCATATATTAATGAAAATGAAAGAAATTGATAACGAAAACATTTGCATATCCAAATGAAAAGTTTTTACTAGTAATATCCACTTGATAATTCAAATATTAACGTTATTGACATTTGCTCGTGAAGTTCATATTTAACATGCACGTTTGTGTATAAAAAAAAGAATAATATCACATTTATAATTTAACTATTAACTTTATTACTGCATGCTCGTGAGGTTCAAGTTTGTGTATAAAAATAAATAAATCATATTTCCTTGATAATTCAAATATTAAAGTTATTACTGCTTGCTCGTGAAGTTCATATTTAACATGAACGTTATTACTGTATGTTCATATTTAACGTGATGTTTGTGTAGAAAATAATACAAACTATTTTAACGTTAGCATGTTTGTATAAGTACATTTTTTAAATAGTTAAATATTGCATTATCAGAAAAATATTGCATACAAACTATATTCAATAAAAAAACGAAAAAAAAAAAGCAAAAAAAAAAAACATCTGCATATACAAGTGAAACTGTGTTACTAATAATATCCCTTTGACAATTCAAATATTAACGTTGTTATTGTATGCTCGGGAAATTCATAGTTATCATGCAAGTTTGTGTATAAAAAGAAATAAATAAATCTCCTTGATAATTTCAATATTACCGTTATTACTGTTTGCTCGTGAAGCTCATATTTATGCAAGTTTGTATATAAAAACGAATAAATAATATCCTATTGATAATTTAATTATTAACGTTATTACTGTATGCCCGTGAAGTTCATATTCAAATATTCAGAAAAAAAAAAAAAATAAAAAAGCATCTGCATATGCAAATGAAAATGTGTTACTAATATTATTGCCTTGGTAATTCAGTTATTAACGTTGTTTGCTCGTGAAATTCATATTTAACATGCAAAGTTGTGTATATAAAGAAATAAATAATATCCCCTCAATAATTCAAATATTAACATTATCACTGTATGCTCGTGACATTAATAGTTAACACGCATGTTTGTGTGTATAAATAAATAAATAATATCATCTTTATAATTCAACTATTAACTTTATTACTGTATGCTCGTAAGGTTCAAGTTTGTGTATAAAAAGAAATAAATAACATTTACTTGATAATGAAAATATTAACGTTATTACTGCTTGCTCGTGAAGCTCATATTTGACACGAACGTTATTATGATCATGAAGTTCGTTGTATGATGGTGAAGTTCATATTTAACATGCATGTTTGTGTAGAAACAATTAGTGTATGCATTAAACTAACAATTAGTGTATGCATTATTATTATTATTAGTTAGTATTATATTAATTGTATAAGAAGATTTTTTTAATTAGTTAAATATTGCATTATCAAGAAATCCTATTGATAATGCAAATATTAACGTTATTACCGTATGCTCGTGAAGCTCATATACAAATGAAAATTAAAGAAATAAAAAAAAAAAACTCTACATAAACAAAGGGAAATGTGTTGCTAATAATATGACCTTGATAATTCAACTATTAACGTTGTTATTGTTTGCTCGTGAAGTTCTTATTTAACATGCAAGTTTGTGCATAAAAAGAAAGAAAGAATTTCCCCTTGATAATTCAAATATTAACATTATTATTATTACAGTTTACTCGTGAAATTAATATTTAACATGCAAGTTTGTATATAAAAATAAATAAATAATATCCCCTTGATAATTCAATTTTTGACGTTATTATTGTATGCTGGTGAAGTTTATATATTAATGAAAATAAAAGAAATAAAAAAAAAAAACATCTGCATATACAAATGAAAATTTTTTACTAATAATATCACATTTATAATTCAACTATTAACTTTAATACTATTTGCTCGTGAAGTTCATATTTAACTTGAACGTTATTCCTGTATGCTCGTGAAGTTCGTAGTTAACATGCATGTTTGTGTATAAAAATAACACAAACTATTAATAAGTCCATTTATTATTATTAGTTAGTATTATATTAATTGTATAAGAAGATTTTTTAATTAGTTAAATATTGCATTATCAAGAGATCCTATTGATAATGCAAAAATTAAAGCTATTACTGTATGCTCGTGAAGCTCATATACAAATGAAGATGAAAGAAATAAAAACGTTTTTAGTTCTTTCATTAAATAAAAACATAAATTAAATATAGATGTTTCAGTTCATTAAATATAGATGTTTTTTTGTAACATCCGCTTATACAAATTTAAATCTGTTACTAATAATATCGCCTTGATAATTCTAATATTAACATTATTACTGTTTGTTCGTGGAGCTTGTATATTAATGAAAATAAAAATAAAAAATACACCTGTTTATACAAATGAAAATATTTTACTAATAATATCGCCTTGATAATTCTATTATTAACATTATTACTGTTTGTTCGTGGAGCTTGTATATTAATGAAAATAAAAAATAAAAAATACACCTGTTTATACAAATGAAAATATTTTACTAATAATATTCCCTTAATAATTTAATCTTTTTAACGAAATTTGCTGCTGAAGCTTATCTTGTTTTGATGATAACTGTTTTTTACAAACAGGTTTATCCTGATATTACATTCGTTTTTGTAAACTTTAATTTAATATTTTATTCAAAATTTCGATACAAGAATATAATCCGAATTAACACGTCTAAAAATTCAATAACTTTTGAAAACCTTCTCGTAGTGCTACTGTTATATTTGTCTTTTGCACTTAAAACTGAAGAACTCATTGCTGGCCTGAGGTTTATGTATTTGTTTATCATTCAGGTGCAAGACAGAACAAAAAAAAAAAAAATAAAAAGATTTGACCTGTAAAAGATCATATTTTCGTTGCAGCTGCTAATGATAAACATCAGAAAAATAATTTTTTCCTTATGGTTCAAGAAAAAGATTTCTTCGATTTAAAAAAAAATTCTAAAAGTTATTGGTTCAAAAAATTTCATCTACCTTGAATTATAGTAAAAATTAAAGAAGGAAAAAATGAATCTATTTTATTTAAAAAAGAAAAAAATGTGAAAATATTGTAAAGACGAAAATGCCAAAATATTGAATCATTTGTTTTTAATTTAAGTTTGTTTGCATAAATGTACATTAAAAACTGACACATGTATAAATGTTTTTAGCGCGTGAAATTCTTAAATTATATTTATTTGTGATTATAATGCACGATTTGGGATTTCCTTATTTTTTCAAAAATTAAATTTCTTATTAATTTTCAGAGAATAATTATCGAATAATTAATTTAATAAATGCACAACACTACTTCAAAAATATTTTGGAGAATTAACTATTTACCCTTAATTTTTCATTACTTTTCTAAATAATGGGAAAAATTGATAGTTTTTACTATGTTCAAATTAATAATTGCTTCTGATTTAATATTATGTTAAAATTATGTTAACTTTTCAATTTGAGTTGTATTTTTGAAGCCACAAGACGTAAGAAATCCATATACTTTTAATTTACACAATATCAGTTAATTTTATCTGTTTATAGATAATAACTGAATTGATTTGGCTCGTGAAATAGAGAATAAAGGTAAATGTTCGTGTTATGAAACAAATATTTACCATGTTAGAATCAGAAAAGAATTTCAGTTTTTTCCATAAGAAAGAAATAGTTCAGAAAACTAGTTGATTAAAGGTTTATTATAATTAACAAGGTTATTGTACAAACCTTGAAATATTAAAAGTAAATAAAAACAATTTTTTTTTGTCAAAAACTGGGCATTTTCATCATTCATAAATGATCTGCCAAATCCAATGTTTCCTAAAGACCTTATAACACGACAACTTTCACAGATATTTTTGCTTCAGCAAACAATCGGTGCCATGTACGTCACATTATGAAATAATAAACTATCTTGCTTAATAATCTGCAGCATGTTCAATAGCACAATTGAATGACGAAAAAATAAAAAATTCATCTGCAATGTTAAAACGAGATTGCAGATGAGATGGCCAAGGAGGCCAGCAATAGAGAGTTTTTACATACCGTATTTTTATAATACGGTATTTTTTCTTTCCTTAGCGCGCATGCTCATAGGAAATTGCGCATGCGTATCTGTAATAATATTTCCTATGTGCATACGCGCTAGGGAAAAAAATACCGTATTATAAAAATACGGTATGCAAAAACTCTCTAATAACAGTTCTATGATAGTGATTGTCGCTCTTTCTCGAACTTGCATCTAGTTGTAAATTAGTTATCAACTCCTCTTGGAGAAATTACTACTACAATTGAATATTTTAATTTTCCTTTATGTGAGTACATTATTATCACAGACAGTAAGGAGTGACCTCAATACTACGATAAAACCAGACATGGTCCAAGAAAATCTTTGCTCCACAACGCTCTGGTTTTGCTGTACCTACTACAATGATGCCGTTGGAAGACCGTTTCTACCATTGATAATATCTGCTCATAACATAACACATCGATTATAAGGATCAGCTATAGGAACATTCTGTAATTAGTAAAAGGTTCACTTCGTTTTCTACATTTTCTGGTGTGAAGCAATATTTTTTTATGTTTTTTAAGTTTTTTTTTTTTTCTAATGCAACTGGCAAACACTTAGACAGCTTGGTCTTGGATGCCTTAAGGCAAGCGCTGCACAGACGTTACTCACTTTGCATTACCCAAGGGGCGCGTGTAATTTGAAGATAAGCCACGGACGCGGAGTAACAGTGCCCCGCAACATTCTACGATCCTATTAGGACCGGTTTAAAGTGGATTCCGAACCACTACAAACATCCATGGTACCGCCGGGACTCGAACCCGAAACCTGTGATACCGAGCGCCAGGGCGCTAGCCACTCGGCCATTCAGGCCCCTATATTTTTGATGTTGAAGAGGGATACTTTTAGATAACTGTTCATGCAGATCCACCGAATTTAATCATTACACGAAAGAAATTTTTCTGGGTGTTCACGAATTCAATAAAATAATTTAATTGCAGAGAAAGAATTCTGGACTTTCTCAATATATATGACTTTTTAGCCAGGTATGCCTTTTTAGCCTCCTTTTCTGAGTATGATACTCCTTTATGCCCACCAGCTTTTTTTTTCGCAGAGAATTTACATCTTCAACGGCTCATTTTAATCACAAATATACAAGCCTACATATTATACATAAAAAAAAAAAATTTGACTCTCCTATAACTGTGATTAACACTTTGTTCTATCCCGAGTCGTGCAACCATCATAAATATTTAAATGATGCCTTACAGATATTCTGATCATTTATCACTAAAGACGAAAAAATTGCAGGATTAATTTAAGAAATTTGAAACATATTTTACGCTTTAAAATTTGGATTGACTAAAAGCCCCTTGTGCACTTGCTGTAATACAGATAACGTCCTCTACATTATTTCGATGTCCTGCCTTGTAAAGCTGAATTTAGTCCAGATATTAAGATCGCAGGTCGCAGAATGCTGGCCATTCAGAAGCCTGATATCCTGCCCAGTCAGGTTTCTGATTAGATAGTGTTTTTTTGCGACGCGCAATGGGAGGAGTAAGCTTTTATGCCTTCTACATTAATTCCAGTGAGGAGCGGCTTTCGATTTTCAGGCGCGTCTGATATGTCATATGAAACGAACAAGGATATACTTTTAAAATACTATATGAACACTGACATGTTTTTAAAAACAAACAAGGATATGCTTTAAAAAACGAACAAGGATATATTTTTTAAACGCTAAACGAACAAGGATGTGATTTTAAAAATACTAAACGAACAAGAATATGCTTGAAAAAAAAAACAACCGAACACTATATTTTTATTGTTCAACAATACAGTATGTGGAAGAAAACTTGAAAAACGTTAACCGCGAAGTTGAAATATTTTATGAGAAACGCTCACATGTTTTGTCAAAATCTTCACCGAGTCTATTCACTTCTGAAAGCAATAACTGTAATTGCTTCTTATCCCACTTGGTCGATAGCAACATCTAGACCAAGTCCAAGAATCCGTGTGTTCTCATGGAAGGAGGGAAGAGGAGGGGAGGGGGGCAGCTTCTGTTCGATGGAGCACCCATAGATAGAAGGAGTTGGCTCCGTGTCGTTGAAGAAGGAGGGCAGTGCCTTCAAGGAGGACTTTTAGGGGTTCCTACCCCACATTTGTGTGTCGTTTGAGAGAAAACCTGGAAAACTCCCTCCAGGTGTCCAACTAACGAGACAAGATGCTCAACATCCCAAACGCCATCGAGGCTCCTCGTTTTTTGAAACAGTGTGTACAACAAAGCCACCAGCGAAAGCAATAACTAAATGTAAGAAGAAGCAATAATCTGAAACTAACAAGAGAAATTGAGCCCTTGTTCCCTCTCCTATCTGCGCTAGTTATCATTGAATCAAGTTAAAATATTACAGCATAAAGCTTAAATTATTAAGGTTCAATCTCAGTTCATCATTTTTAAAAAAAAGAGAGTTTATTCTATTATTCATTTTGCAAAAATTTAGCTCGGAACGAAATGCAAAACGAAAATAAAAACCATTTTGAACAAATCAACCATCATTCTTCATAAATCACAACGGAAAACATAAAACGTAAATAATTTAAATTGAGTTATAAAAATATTTACTTAACCGCATTGAAACGAACAAGGATATACTTTATATTAAAAAAAAACCACGAACACTATCATTTTCGTTGTTCAACAATATAGTAATCAAAAAGATCGTGATACATTTGTGTATAGTAGAGAGCGATATGAAAATGGAAGAAACACTACTACATCGTGAATTATGGATGATGGAAAACGTTCTCAAATCGTGAATAATGGATTCCGTCTGTTTATAGTTACTGTTATGTCCTTGATCTCGTAAATTGTCTCCATCAAGGCATCGTGAAGTTGTCATCACGAAATAGATTTCACTTTACTGCCGGCGTACGTAAGTCGCTCTCGTTATATATTCAGTTGGTTGTTAAAAATACATTTTGCTCTCCAGTTAAGAATCTTGCTCCTTATTTTCTATAAATAAATAATAAACTTCACATCCTTTCAGCATTTTTTTTTTAAAGTGTTTCTATTATCATTCTTGAGTTTTCTTATAGTTACACTAGCACAACAAACTTTGTGTTGCCTGGCTTTGTTATAAATATTATATTTTATCTTGGCAAATCTAAGGGAAACAATGTGCAACAAATGAATGCGAAATAATATTTTTAAAACTTTCTTTGAATAATATCTTTCTACTTTTAGATGTGGTTTGGATTGTCGCTCTAAACCATAGAGCGACAATCAAAATACAATAAGGCTTTCTAAAATGCAGCACATCATTTTGTGCTCATTTTAGGCTAATTATACTGGGACCTACAGTTTAACGTGATTTCCGAACCACTAACAAACATCCATGCCATTGCCAGGATTCGGATCTGTGGTATCAATGCCAGAGCGCTAGCCAATTGTCCATCAGGCTGCGCTTCATTTTTGAAGCCCTACTCGTGGTTCAGTGGCAACGCGCGCCTCTGTGAGCGTTAGAGTAGAGATTCAATCCGCTGGCGGGCTTTATTACAGACACTGTTTCAAAAAAATGGTGTTTCAAAAGATGTCACTTGGGATGTTCGGACTAGCCTGATGGGATTTTTTCCTGGTTTTCTCCCATACGATACGCAAATGCCGGGCAATCCCTTCAAATACTGCTCGCCTTCTTCAGCATCACTGAGTCAAGAACATCACTGAACTACGGGTGCTCCAACTCAACAGAAACAGCTCCCACCTGTTCCTTCTTCCATGAGACCACATGGATTCTTGACTTGGCTTAGATGTTGCTGTCTACCGAGTGGGATAAAAAACAAACATTTTAGAATAAATTAATGATTTCATAAGGGTCTGATAGCCGAGTGGCTAACTCTCTGTCGCTCAGGTACGACAGGTTTCGGGTTCGAGTCCCGGCGGCGCCATGAATGTTTGGTGTGGTTCGGAATCCACTTTAAACTCTAGGTCCTTAATGAATATGAGCGTTGTAGGGGTAGTAAGTAGCATATCTTCAAGCTATACGTGCTTCCTGAGTAGTGCTAAATGAGTAAGAGCGGTGCAGCGCTTGCTTTTGGTATCTCTATATTGTCAGCTGCATTTGAAAATCGAAGTAAAAATATTTATAATGTAATTTTTTTGTATTGCTCGACTCATTACCACTTTGCCAATGAATCGAGTACCGATGTTTGTAATTCGCTGGCTGGAATGCTCAGATCCGAATTCGTAGGTGGCGTTCGATCACTGCTTACAGAAAATTTTGAAGTTCGTTATGTGCAATAAATGGTTTTAATTTGGTATCTTTAAATTACAAATATGACATCATTAGGTAATGCATTTTTTTCAGTTTTATTACATTACAAATTTGTAATTTAGTTTCTGGAATAATATTATAAATCTCTATTTTGTGTAAAAATCTATTTTCAACGGAATAGATGGGAATATTGGGGCCTGATGGCCGAGTAACTGGCGCTCGGTACCACAGGTTTCATGTTCGAGTCCCGGCGGTGCCATGGATGTGTGTAGTGGTTCGGAATAAAATTAGGTTATAATTGATCGAATAATGTCAATGTGATAAAAATTAATTTAATATCAGTGCTGTTTCGTATGAATTTACTTGTAAGAATAAATGACAACTCATTTAAGTTCGCCATGAACAACGTACAGACGGACGAAAATAAACTAAATTAAAAAAAAAAATAATTTGAACGTTTAAGATGAACGCAAATTCTATAATCATTTTATAAATATAAAAAAAAAAAAATTCAAATTTGAAAAATTATAAAATAAAGTAACTAAAAAAATCATTGTATTGATTTATATTCGCTGATCAACATTACTGAATGAACAGCATGAATTGCTACTGAGCCTTCAAGCTTGAATTGTTGAAGTAATTAATAATTTAATAATTGCTATAACGTAAATAGCATATAACAATAGCAATTGCGCAACTTAAATTGCTATTTATTCAGAAGAGTAATGGAAAATCTTTGCAAAGGATTGATATTCAAAAAAAAAGAGGATGAATTTAATGCTTTTTTTTTCCTGAATTGATAAAGAGGATTTATTTCTTTTCTGTATATCGATAGACTTCCTGTTTCATTTATGTACACCATGAACAGCCTAATGAGGGACGAAAACAAACTAAATTAAACAAAATGTGAACGTTTAAGATAAGCACAAGCACAAGAATCGTTTTATAAATATAAAAAAAAAAAAAAGAAATTTGAATTAAAAAAATTATGAAATAAAGTAACAAAAAATAAATAAATAAATAAAATCATTGTTGATTTATGTTCGCTGATCAACATTACTGAATGAATAACGTAAATTGCTAATGAACCTTCAAGTATAAATAGTTGTAGTAATGAATGATCAACATCAATTGCTGTTCATTCAGTAGAGTAATGGAAAATCTCTGCAAAGATTTTCCGGAGTTTGCTTATTTTTTGAATATAAATCCTTTGTATTAAAAAAAATAAGCATGCATTTAATGCTTCTTTTTCCATAATAGATAAATATGATTTTTTTTTCCAGAATATCGTGCATTTTTTTCTGTATTCTGTATATCCTGTTTCATTTATGCTCACCATCAGCATGCTACTGACGGACGAATAAATTAAAAAAAAAAAAAAAAAGGAAATTTAAGATGAACACAACACAATAATCATTTTATAAATATAAAAAGAAAACAAGAAATTAAAAAAATATATAAAATAAACTAAAAAATAAAATTATTGTGTTGATTTATATTCGTTGATCATCATTATTGAATGAACAACATAAATTGCTAATGCTCCTTCAATCATAAATTGTTGGAAGCAATGAATGAACAACATCAATTGCTGTTCATTCAGTAGAGTAATGAAAAATCTTTGCAAAGGATTGATATTCAAAAAATAAGATTGAATTTAATGCTACTTTTTTTCTGAATTGATAAATAGGATATATTTCTTTTCTATTTATCGACGAACTTTCTGTTTCATTTATGCACATTATAACCAACATACTGAAGGACGAAAACAAATTACATTTAAAGAAATAAAAAAACATTATATGAACACAACAGAATAATCATTTTATAGATATTAAAAAAGAAATTCGAATTTAAAAATTATAAAATAAAGTAACTAAAAAAAAAATATTAATAATTTTGTTGATGTATATTCGCTGATCAACATTACTGAATGAACAACATAAATTGTTATTGAGCCTTCCAACATAAATTGTTGAAGTAATGAATGAGCAACATCAATAGCTGCTCATTCAGTAGACTAATGGAAAATCTTTGCAAAGGACTGATATTTCTTAACCCTTTGCCCTCGAAGTTGTTTTTCATTCGTATTACCAGCAACTCGAGGCGATTTTAGTGAAAAGATCCTATTCACATGTAAGTTTGATATACGCATTAAAAGAAACGCATTATTTATATTGTTATTTGCATTGTCTCCGGAGCGGAGCCCTCGAGCTTGAAGACAAATTTTAAATGGCTCCGCTCCGGAGATCTCGAGTGCAAAGGGTTAATAATATATTTCTTTCTTCATTGGCGCAACTGCCCCATGGTGGGCCAAGGTAGTCTGCCTACTGGCAGATTTCGAGACAGGAGATGTTTTCTTTTACGGGGCAGACTACACTCATACAGTCATATTAAAGTGGATTCCGAATTACTAAAAACCTTCATGGCACTACTGGGACCCGAATCCAGAACCTGTGGCGCTAGTCACTCGGCCATTTGTGGTGTAGTAAAAAATAGATTGCAAATGTCCGTCCGAAATGATCGCATTGAAGTTGTGACGGGTAAGGTCTGGAGTTCATTATTGACTCCATCAACCTTCTTCGCTCCGTTTTTACTGCAAAGCTTAGACTTTTGGCTGGGCATGACTTTTTACAAGGACATCTTTGCTGTATTGGCATGGTCAATATTCCTGACTGTGTCCTGTGTTCTTCAATTACTTTTATGGATTTTGCACATTTGACAAGCCGACCTGAGCTCTCTCCAGACAACTTTTATATTACTATATCACATCACATCACTGCCTTGAGCTAAGTTGCCCCTTTGCAGTTTGGGAATGATGTGGGTGGGAAGTCTGATTAGGTTCTGTGGCACTCTACGGTCATATGAGGTCTGCTGCTTAAGTGGATTCCGAACCACAAACTTCCACGGCACCGCCGGTATTCGAACCCTACCTAGAAAACTTTCATAACAACATTGATTTTTTATTGGGCTGCCAGAGGGCTAATAGTCGATATGAGCTCCGTCCCGATGTAGGGGAAAAAATAAACCCCCTGTCATCAGTTCTCAAGTTTTTTTCTTTATTTCATCGAAAATAGATATTTATATAGATAAACAGAATGCTAAAGTATATTCAAGAGACTTAGTACTAAATTGATACTGTAAAAATATGAAAAAAATCCATTATATTTGTAGTTTAAAAGAAACAAGAAAAATCCCTTGTTGTACTGCATTACAAACTTCAAAATTTCGATTTTTTTTTTTTTTTTTTTGTGAGAATGGAAGTGAGGGCAGATAGCAACAACATAGATTGACGCGCCATTACGAAATCAAAGAAAGGAATATAATTTTTCATTGTTTTTTTTTTTTTCTTATTTCATAATTTTTCATTAATTTTTCTCTCACGAAATTTGCATGAAAAGAAAGTCCAAAAAAAAAAAAAAAAGATTTTCTAATAAGCAAAAATAATTAAGTAAAATAGTGATGAAATGTAAATAAAAAAGATGAATTAGTAGAATTGTTGACACAGTTGAAGGACCTCTAATCGTTTTATGTTGAAAATAATTTCACATTTTTGTGCTGTGAGTAGGTTTTTAGTGAGAAGTAAAAGGTCAAAAACCTAATACTTTAAAAGCGGTCAAATTGTTCACTAATAAGTAAATAAATGGGTTTTTTTAATGTTTTGTTTACTTTTTTTATTTTCCATGTTTTCTAATAAAGACACTATTTATTTCGAAACTTCATTGACCAGATATATTCTAATCAAATAACTTTACACAAATTTAAATATCCTGCATTTTTATAGAATTTTCAAGTGAATCATTTTAATTAAGTCTTGAGCTGTGACTTTGCTGTTACGTAAATGCATAACATGTCAGGAATTTATCAGATTATTCACAAATTGTAATATTATTATAGATCATTTATAATGTCAGTAATAATCATTATTTATCATTATTGTTTTGTCATAATCATAATTTGTCATTATCATTTATCATAATCCGGGGCGGAAAACCCGCTGCCCGCCTTGAATATTTTTGCGGCCCGTGATTTTTATCACACTTTTACAAAATATATTTAATTTATAATGGTCAAAGTAGTGAAAACCAATGCATTAAAAAAACATTATGTGTGCATCCATATATTCAAAAATTAACTGTCAAAATTATGAGAAAAAATTAACTTTGATTTTAAAATAATATTCTTGCGAATATATCACAGATATTGCCAAATATTGATAATATAAGACAGATATTGCGAGATATTGATAATATGACATAATATATGTCAGATATTGCCTGTTTCATTTATGAGTTAACAGTTATGAGTTCGAAGAATAATTAAATTATATTCTGCGAACTCATGATGCGCGCCCATCTTGGAACATCTAATATAACAGGCTTTATGTTTCACTTTAAGTGACCTCAGTAACGCAGTGAGCATCCCTAGATATGCACAGTTGATAGAAGAGCAAACCAGACTCTTAGTTAAAGTTGGGGTTAGCGCTTTTGGTTCAATTTACACTGGGAAACTTTATTTTCTAAAACGAAATTGACCAAACACAGCGTAGTAGCGTTAAAAACCTACTCTATTATAGAGTTGGAGCAGCCTGATGAATAGTGCATACTAGTGAAGATGCACTAGTTTTCGCGTCTATGCTATAATGATAAATCTGTGTGCTGTCCTTTCTCTGGGATCGAACAGGCGATTTTGTACTTCAGTTATCATCCATTAGGGTGCTCGTTCTGAAAAGTAGCCATACAGTGAGGATTAGCGCATCAATGCCTCTGTGGTGCACCCTAGATGATGCTGACTTTGCTACTTGCTGACCATGCTAGTGAGAATACCTTAGTTCAAAATGAAATTAGCAATAACGGTTCTGTATTATGAAGAATAATTTTTCTGATGAAATATCTTTACATTGTACTCCACACGCCCGTCGAACAATAGAATTATTGTCATTATGTAAAAGAATTTCTTAATAAAGATTAAAATAGAATATATAATTTGTGTGTTGAATAAAAAAATTGTTAAATAGAAACCTGCTTAGAGTCCTATTTTTAGATAGGTATTTCTAAGAAATTTTTAGGTATGATGAGTTTAATTTAAAAAAAAAAAAAACTCGTTTTACAACTTTTTGTAAATGAATTTCTTTTTGTTCTAATGCAGCTGGCAAACACTTAGACAGTTATCTTGAATGCCTTAAGGTAAGCGCTGCACCAATGTTACTCACTTAGCACTACCCAGGAAGTGCGTGTAGCTTGAAGATAAGCCACAGACGCGGAGCAACAATACCCCTGCAACGCTCTACGATCATGTTAGAGCGCGACCTATGTTTTAAAGTGGATTCCGAACCATTACAAACATCCATGGCACCGCCGGGACTCGAACCTTGTGATACCGAAAGCTAGTGCGCTAGCCACTCGGTCATTTAGGCCCTTGGTATATGAAAATAGTTTTCAGATTTATCGGAGCATCCACATTTATCGGAGCTTTAGTATTAGTGTCTTTATTTAGCCGCTTTATTAAATAAAAAAGCGTGGATTGGTGAAAAAAAAAAGTTAAAAATAGTTTAATATATAAAGTAAAAAAATCTCTGTATAAAGTAAAAAAATAAATAATTATAAAGGAAAAAAATATAATTGTGTATTTTAAAACGATTTTTTATTTTAAGACTGAGATGAAATAATGATTTTAAGCATATATATTTATCTTATTGTTTATCGAAATTTATTTACAAATCATTTTATCAAGTAGATGCCATATTAACAAGTACAATTATTCTCAAATAACTCTTAAAGTAAACTAATATTTATTTTAAGTTCTCCTTACATTTATAAATAGATAACTTAATTCTGTCAATGAATAAATTGCAGCTATTAAATGTTATTTGGCTTGTTGTTAACTCTAATTACTCGTGACGAACTTGGCTTAAATAATACCAAATTATCATGCTCGCAACAAAACCTCGTGCTTTAAATGACGTCATAAGGAATTTGTGAAGTCACAGTGGTTTGAAGTAAACTTCAAGAAAGGTTAAGTTTTAATCTAAACGAGACTTTAATTAAAATGTATAGTTTTTGGGTGTAAAGGAGATCTTCCAAATCTGTGATCCGGCTTTATTATAAACGTGGCTTAAAGTAAAAGTTTAAATTTCTTTTAGATTTTTTATGAACTTAGATTTGCATTTTGCGAATGTTTATTTTTTTTTAAACTTATATGTATTCTCTCCATTGAATTTTGTTCTCTAATTACAAAATAAAATAAAAATTTAAAGAAATCAAGAAAGATTTTATTTTTTATAAATAACAAAGAACAATTTTTATTTTTATTTTGTAAAATGTTTTTTATTTCAATAATTATAAAAATTTTTTACCTGTTTAGTGATTAAAACAAAAAAGACAGGACAGGGGATGTTTTATTTTTACAGCTAGGGTTGTTAATCTTACAGTCTAATTAGACAGGTTTAAAATGGATTCCGAACCACTACAAATATCCATAGCACCGCCGGGATTCGAGACTTATGGTTGTGAGCGCCAGTGCGGTAGCTACTCGGCCGTCACACCCTAGATACTTTAAAAGTAGTAAAATTAGAAATTTGATAATTTTGAGAATTTGATGCAAATGACATTTTTAATAAAAGTTTTGATAATAAAATAATATATTAAATGTATATTTTTTATAAAAATATACATTTTTTTATGAAAAATACCATGGTATTTTTAAATCTTGAATCTAAAAATACCGTGAATTAATATCGTCACAGAAATGAAGCATAAAATTTGGTATTTTTGTATGACACTAAAATTGTTTAATGGTTTAAAAATATAATAAAGCAATTTACTGTAGCCTGTGCGTTGAGATTTTATACGTAAATTTTTTTTTAGAAAATATTTGGACTATTAAATCATAATTTTGGAAGTTTTAATGATGATTTATTTATTACTAAATCAGGTTCAATGTCATTGATAAAAATTTTGAATTTTAAATTGTTATTTAAAAGGTAAATTATTTTATTAAATTTAAAGATATTAAAAATATTTTTCTCTCACTAAAAAAAAAAAAAAAACTTAATCAGTGAAATTTAGCAGGATATTAAATATTTCAAATTTTTCTTGCGCTTCGTTATAAGTGCTATGCACTGAACAATTCAATTACATAGTTTTGTGTGTTTCATTTTTAATTTTGCGGAAGTCCCATCTTTGTAATATGACGTCGTAGCTGTTGTCAGCATCATATTTCATTTCATTGTGTTAAGTACTGTTTCTTATTTATTGAATAGGTTTGCATGAATCTCAAGGGCAAATTTTAAAGTTTTAATATACATAAATAAGATCTTTTAAACTTTGATTTAGTTTGTAAAATTATATCAATACTGTTTAAGTATTTACATTAGATCGGGCACTGTTTTAGATGTTCTCATATAAAGTAATCTTGATAGATCTGAAGGAATTGGTAGAATATAATTATATTATAAAATTTGATCCTTTCCAGCATGGAAAAGACAACACATCATCACGATTTGATATTGCTGCCAATAAAAACAAAATATCTCATGTATTTAAATTGCCAGTATAAATATATATTTATCTATTCTGCTTTCCGAAGTGTAGTAGTCGAACTTGCTAACATTTAAAAATTAAAAATTACATTATTTTAAATGTATGTTTGATGAATGAAAAAAAATTTTAACCTATTAAAAGTAATCAATATTTCTGTTCGTAGAGTACATTATTGGAGCTTGATAGCCGAGTGACTAGCGCTGTGGCGCTCTGTACCACAGGTCTCGGGTTTGAATCCCGGCGGTGACATGGATACCTGTAGTGGTTGGAAATCCACTTTAAAACCGTAGGTACCTGTTTAATATGACTGTAAAGTGTAGGGCTGACAACCTTACCCCGTAAAAAGAAAACAAATTCTCATATTTTGGAATTAACCAGCAAGCAGAATTCCTAGGCCCACCCTTGGGCTGTCGTGCCATTGAAGAAGTGCACAAAAATGCAATTTATAGCAGATATTGTGATGTTTGCTCTTTCTTACAAGGTCTAACTATGGCTTTTCTTATATTTTTAGTTTATCATTTAAACCGCAACAGATATTTGAAATTCGAATTTATCACAGTATATTATATAATGTTGGGCGTAGGGCTGACAACTTTACTTCATAAAAAAAAAAACGTCTCCCGTCCCGAAATCTGTCAGTGGCCAGATGGCCTTGGCCCACCAAGGGGCTATTGCGCCACTGATGATGATATTATATAAACCTGGGTTAATTTGGAACTAATTTGCTAAAAATGTACGAAACACATACAGTAGGATTTAAAATTACCTCACAAAACAAAAACTGCGATTGATGTTTTTATTTCATTTTTTTAATTTGTTCAGAATATATTTCATTAGAGATCATTGTAATTTTTAGAAATAACTTTTATTCAATATAATATAAGGATTATCATAATGTTCATTAATTTTTTTTTTTCGAATGTCGAGCACATGGTCATGACGCCTTTTGCCACTACTGTAACGAATTACTACTCAAAATGCACAATATAGTGTATCTTGGAATTTGGTATCACATTTTTCTATTCTGAATTAATTTAATTTCTACGATCACTTAACTATATATAGCATTAAATTGTTTTTGTTTTTGCAAATGTTGTTTACAAGCTTTATTATTTTTTTCGTTTTTAAAATGTTGTTTACAAGCAGCTTTATTTATTTTTTTGTTTTCACTACAAATGTTGTTTACAAGCATTATTTTATTATTTTTTTTTTCACTTCAAATGTTGTTTACAAGCTTTATTATTATTATTTTTGTTTTCACTACAAATGTTGTTTATTTATTTTTTTTTATTTTCCCTTCAATTGTTGGTTACAAACTTTATAATTTTTTTTTTTTTCAAGTTTTATTATTTTTTTGTTTTCAAAAATGTTGTTTGCAAGCTTTATTATTTTTTTTTTCACTACAAATGTTGTTTACAAGCTTTATTATTTTTTGCTTTCACTACAAATGTTGTTTACAAGCTTTATTATTTTTTTTTTGTTTTCACTACAAACAAATTTGTATTGTTTTCACTACAAACGTTGTTTACAAGCTTTATTATTTTTTTTTTGTTTTCACTTTACAAACGTTGTTTATAATTTGTATTTTTTTGCTTTATCACTACAAAACGTTGTTTACAAGCTTTATTATTTTTGTTTTTCACTACAAATGTTGTTTACAAACTTTATTATTTTTAGTTTTCACTACAAATGTTTTTATTTTATTTTTTTGTTTTCACTACAAATTGTTTATAATTTGTATTATTTTTTTTTTTTCACAAGTTGTTTACAAGCTTTATTATTTTTTTTTTTACTGTTGTTTACCAAATTATTTTGTGTTTTCACTACAAATGTTTGTACAAGCTTTTATTTTTTGTTTTCACTACAAATGTTGTTTACAAGCTTTATTATTTTTTGTTTTCACTACAAATGTATTTTGTGTTTTCACAAATGCTTTTTATTTTTTTTTTTACTACAAATGTTGTTTACAAGCTTTATTATTTTCTGTGTGCGTGTCATACAGTGCAGATCAGATTAACTTAAGTCGTTATCTTTCCTACAACGCATACAATACTGTTTTGATGCCATTTGTTTTTGTAAACAAAGATATTTTTTTCTATTTGAATTATAGAAATTTAAACTCACTGAAATAAAGGGATTGACGAAGTTGATTTTCTGGACGTCTTCCTAAAAACAACTGGGTTTTTTTCAAAAAATAAAACACATTATTAATAAAGATATTTATCCAAAAAATAAATCATATGCAGCTATGCTCACTAAAGACGAAGCATAAAAACTTCACTTAAATATACATTGTAACATCAACTGAATTGTAATTCGCAAGGAGAGTTTTGGCATTTCATTCCCAGGAGAAAGGAATGTATGCTATTTTAAAAATATATAATAAACCCATCACTCAAATTTGACAGCAAGCGAGCTTTATTGTGGGTAGTTATTATACTACATGCAATTAGTGTTTTGTACTAATGAGAAAACCTGTCACTCAAATCTGATAGCAGATATTCGGTATCATGTATCAACCTTAGCGAATCACACCTTCACAGGTCGAAGCAACTACAGATTGAATATGGACTGCACCATGAGTTGTTCCATCGTGATTGGTGATAGACCGCTGATCACCAATAAACCAATAAATCAATAGACCGCTGATCTGAGTTTAGAAATGTCACTCAATGAGAAGTGAGGGAATCTGGCCTCTCCTCCTCTTGACGAATTGTCTTAAAATGAGAGTTTTGGTGAAGCGGGGAGGGAATTCTATGACGAATCGACCATAAGTGTTTTTTCTTCTTCTTTTTTTCTGACTGAATAGGCCTGTTCAAAGTGAGCCCCTTGTCGTGAATCACGCCGTGTGATAATTAAGGTCTACCGCAGACCAGGTGTTTAGATTTGTCGTAGACTCAAGAACTCTGAATATCTCCGAACTTGAAGTGAACTACACTTGTGTGTCTAATTTAAATCCTTAATTTTAATTTTTTTTTTTTGTAAATTGAG